>JAAEAF010010590.1:0-37072 GCA_011037195.1 Triatoma infestans
AAACATTTTTTAAAATAAACTATATAAATAAACTAAATAAAAAGTATGATATATACAGCACATTTAAATTTATTTTAAACTATTGTTGTAGAACAGTTCAATATTAAACTAAATCACAACTATTGAAACTTTGACAATATGTGGCTTAGTTACGTATATAAGACTAAAGTATGGAAATAACTTAGGAAATGTATTTACAAAAATTTTCAGTTAGAATTACGGTAGTAATTACTCTTAGACACAGGTTAAACTAGAGTCACGGCTTCAACGATTTTCTTTGAACTTGGAATGCAAGCTGTACTAATTATATAAGTTGTACTAAGCAATTGGCTGAAAACTCTGGCGCCCAACTAACTAAATATATAAAACCCAAAATATTCAAAATAACCGAAAAATGGTTATAACACATTAGGTACAGAAGTACAATTAAAAATCTGTAAATCTGAAGAGTGACTTTATAGAATACGCTTTTGAATTACTTTGAGTTTTCTCGAAAACGACTGTAACGATTTTCTTTATAATTGAAATGCTTTCTGCTCAGATAAAAACGTACCCTTTTATTTGGACGATATTTCCCAAAAAACCTAAATTTAGAGGGAGTTTGGGGACCTCTTTGTTAAGTTTAAATTTAAACTGACGCTACATGGTCTTCAGGCAGAGGGCGCCCACAGTGTTCATTCACTGGATATACACTCAGTGACAAAAAAAACCGGACACCTGTAGTTATTTGTTTATCTTCTTTAATAATTAGGTACAAATGTTAAAAATGATCTTTGAGCTCAAACTAATCATTGCAGACTAGTTGTTTACCATTTATCAGTGATACTTATTCTTTTAAAGTGTTTAAAACGGGTTTAGATTTTTTATTTTATTCTGGAGTCAGCTTATCAAGCGAGTTTTTTAATTTTTTCAAATGATATTCTTTGATTAAACATAAATTTTTGCAAAAATTTAATTAAATTTACTTTTTCCCCTAAAAGGATGGTTTTAAGTCGTAAAGACCTTGCCCGGGCAGATGTTTTGGCCAACGAAGGGTGTAGCGTACGGTACATCGCTCAAGTCATAGATGAGCCGCGCTTTACCATCCACGATGGCCTTCAACGACTTAGGACCACCGGAAGTCTCGATCGAAGAGAAGGTAGCGGTCGACCGCGATGTACGACGCCTAGAGACGATCGTTTTATTACTCATACAGTACTGCGAAATCGTCATGTGACCGCTCCCGAGATACGTAGCGAACTACAAACGGTCCGCAATGTCAGGGTGAGCTCTCGGACAATCATTAGAAGGCTTCAAGAGAATAACTTAGTCTCTAGATGTCTCGCATCAGGTCCTCTTCTACTGGAGAGGCATCGTGTAGAAAGGAGACTTTTTGTAAATCAGTATCTCCATTGGACACTTGAGCAATGGGGGGCTGTTCTCTTCACAGATGAGAGCCGGTTTGCTTTGTGGCAATCAGATGACCGGGACCGTGTGTGGAGAAGACCTGGTGAGCGCTATGCTTCATATACCATGCGAGAATCCCAACCTTTTCAAAGGCAGTCAATTATGGTATGGGGTGGAATCAACACCCAAGCCCGTACCGAACTAATTACTATACAGAATGGATCTTTGACTGCTCGACGGTACATTGAAGAGATTCTTCAGGAAGCTGTGGTCCCATTTGCTCCATTATTTGGGGGATAACTTCGTGTTAATGCAAGATAATGCTCGACCGCATGTTGCTCGAATTGTTACCCATTACTTGGAGGGTGTCCCAATTACTACAATGAATTGGCCAGCACGTTCTCCAGACCATGAATCCCATTGAAAACTTATGGGACATGTTAAAGAGACGCCTCAGGCAATTCCTTCACCCCCAACAAATGTTCATCAGTTACAAACTGCTGTTGGTGAGTTATGGGATGCTGTTTTCACAAGATGAAATTCAGTCGCTTATTTACTCGATGCCTAGGAGACTGGAAGCCCTCCGAAGGGCCAGAGGAGGTAATACGCGGTATTAGAAATCAACAAGGTAATAATTGTTACTTAAATTTCAATTTATCACTATAAAGATTTTCCGCTGTTTACATAATTGTTCTGTAACTTATGAATTTCTGATCTGATTGCATTAAAATTAACTTATTAAGTAATTATTACATGCGTTATAACTAATACATAGATAAAAAATTGGAATTAAACAAATAAACACAAGTATTTTATGTTAAATATAAGTGTCCGGTTTTTTTTTGTCACTGAGTATATATATATATATATATATATAAAATCCCTACTACCTTTTTTGAGAGCAACTCACCTAAATGTTTCTAAACATTGCACTTATAAAGACTTTTTTTAATTAAATTATATTAATAGGAGGAATAAGAGATAGTAGTGTGAGTTTGTAAAATTTGATTTTTTTAAATAAATTAACCCCTCAAAGTTAGTGTCAAATAGACAATGAATTTACCTGAAAGCATAGAATTGAAAAGAAGGGCTGGAAAATAATGATGGAAATAGAGGACTCGACCCATTATCCAGAATGGTAGATAGTGCAGGCTCCAACCAATGAACAACCACACGAGTGCCCCGATCAAACTACCTTCATCTGCAATAGTAACAATAATATTGAAATACGAATTACAAAGCGAATAAGAAATAAATTTATATAAAATTAAATTATAATTATAAAAGAAAATGACCTGATATTTTAATTTGAATTTGTTTTCCTCGCTGTTTAACCAAGGAGTAAACTGTGAACAATAACATTAAAACAACCAAAATTGCTAGATTTGCCCACCAAATAATTGGATTGCCTAGAAGATATATCCTATAACTGTTACCAGAGAAAAACTGTCCCTGAAAAATTAATGCTTAGGATTAAGATTTATATTTCGTTTAAAGTCACAGTGAAGTGAAGGAGTAACATGGTTTTAAAGTGAATTCACTTATTGTTATTTATACCCTATAATTTATTGGCCATTGCCAAGGCCTTGAAGTAATTTCACCATCCTTAGGTTTTAGACCGGCATTGCCTTGCAACATTACTGCATGCGATTCAATTAGTCTCTCCACAAAACTTGATGCATATACATCAAAACTCACATTAGGCACTGAAAATAAGTCAAAAAAGGATTTTCCAAGTAATTCAGAAGAACTTATAATTAAAAAATGTAAACTACAACATATAAAGGAATAGGAAAATTGCGATTTTCACTTTCTCTGTGAGAGCAATTATTGTGATCCTGTCAATTACATGAATGTACATCAAAAATACATGTATAGGTCTGTAGAATAAGAACAATATATCTGGTGTGAAACACTCACACAACTTTCTCTTACTGCAGTTTACAAAATTGTAACTGACAAATTTTATAGTAAGTATACCAAATTTAATGAAATTCGTCGATGTTTCTATGGAGAAAATAGCAGAAACTGAAAAAAACTATTCAGTAAAAACGAACTTCCGGTTTACTAATTTTCTTGATACTAGGAATTTTGGCCATCTATTTATTTCGAATTAATTTTGTTTAGATATGGTAAAACTATGATAGCATTTTAACGGAAAACCTAACCCCACCCTTCTCCAAAAGTACCCTTAAATGAATTTTTTCGGAGAAATATTTCAAATAAAAGTTGTAGCTCTTTGTATGTGTAGTGATATAAAGTAAAGTAATGCCTATTTTTTCAGGCGGGCTTAACGTCCAACTACCAAATTAGGTGTCGTGGACGGGGGCGGAAGCACCTACTTTACTAATAACTTTTTTTAAACAAATATAAAATTTAGCAGTTATACGCGGGACTCGAACTGGGGTCCTCCCTCTTACAAGTCCATGCTCATAACCACTACACCAACACCCGCCCCTGTGTAGTTGATATATAAAGTTTAAAGAAATTTGTTGGAGCCGTTTTCAAGAAAAACACAGAAAACTGAAAAAAAAAAAAAACCTTTCAGTAAAAAGGAACTTCCGGTTGAACGATTTTTACGAAAAGCTTATTCTCAGGTCTCCTGGTAGCACTTTAACGAAATATTAAGTTTGAACATTCTGGGATTTTTCATTTTTGAGTTTTGCCCCCCTCCCCCACATAAATAGGTAAAAACCACTTTTTTGGAATCAGGGGAGTTTTTTTTTTGGCTTTAGCATCTACGGCTATAGCCATCAACCTAGGAGACCTCAAAACGGATATTTCAGGTGAAAACTCGATATCCAAAATTTGCACTCGAATTACAATACTTGCTCTTACTAACAGATAGAAAGTAAAAAGAAGGAAGGTTGAGTGAATGGTCTGGTGGTTTTGTGTGATCAAAATATCTCAAACATGAAAAATCGCGACACCTTTAAATTGTTCAAGTATTATCTGAACGTCACTAAGATTCCGGTCAAAATCGTTTAACCAGAAGTGAGTCTTTACTGAATACTTCTATTTGTGTTTTTTTGGAATGTGGGTCCAACGATTTTCTGTAAATTTAGCAAAGTAACTATACACATTTTTGCAGTAAGCTGATGGTTGTTTGAGAGATTCTAGGCGAGGTGCAACGTTAAGCTTTCCTCAAAAGTGCCACTTCAGTAAATTTTACGGTCACCTATATTATATGAAGGTGTGTTTAAAAGCAATACTAGAATTTCAAGTGCGTATAAAAAGGTTAAACCAGAAGTTCGAATTTGCAGATAAGTATTTTGTGAGTTTTTCGGAATTATCTCGACAAAGCTCCAACGATTTTTTTAAACTTCAAAAGCTATCTGCACAGATGTAACTTTAAACAAATATTTCGAGAAATAGTGATTTCAGATGGATTCTGGGGGGCTGAGACGTCAGTTTTATCTCTAAATCTCACTAATTTTTTAGGGCTTGACCAACGTTGGACATTCAGGCAATAATAACTATAAATAATTATCATCAAATGGAGGCAGTAAAGAAATAACTGCAAATTCTCTACTCATTTTTGCACAGCCATACTGTGTCTCTACACTTACATTTTGGAAAGTAATTCTCCTCTATATTCCAGTATCCATAGCTATCCCTTAAATTTGGATTGCAAGTAACTTCCTGCTGTTCATAAGCCCTAGAAGACAATGTTATTTTTATATTATCCAATATCATATTGACAAATGTAAATATCTAAAACAATACATTACCAGGATGGCAACTGTTTGCCGGTAGTGGTGAGAACGCAATGTTGCAAGTAATGAATGAACCTAATCTGAGAAGTGACAGTTTTAACAACGTCTCCATGGGAACCGCCCACTATATGCACTTTCCAAATATCGTTAGGATCTCCAGTCCCATTCTAATAAGAAGAATCAGAATTGTTTATAGCTTTACTTGCTCCATAATAAACAGAATAAAGCAAATTATACACAACTTACCTCTCCATAACCAGTGACCTGGTAATGCTTTTTCGTTATTGGAGCTGCTTCTCTGTGAGAATGAAGATTTCTGCGAGTAGGAACATGTTCTAATCTAACTAAATTGCCATGCCTTAAAAGCACAACTTCATTTTTCAATGCAACAATCTCTTCATCGGAAGGCTGATACGGTTTGATGAGCCATTTGTTATTATCATCCTTATGTGTATATGTAGTTATCTAAGACAGGAAATGCAATTAATCCATTAGTTATAATTAGAAGATAATAGTTACTGTTAAAAAAGTATGGTTTCATCACTTACACGACACTCTCTACTGCAGTTATTAATATAACTGTAACATTGATATATTTTCTTTAAACTTGGTACTTTTTATGCAAAATATATGGAAGGTTCGTCTTGATCGTTCTTAATATGGTAGTTTAGAAATAATGAGCTTCGGACTTGGAAAATAAAACTACTATAATTTTGCCAAGATTTCAACAAATATATTGTTTTTTCCACAGCATATAAAAAAATATAATGATTTCGACAGATAATACACAAAAATTGAAACTGAACAATTTAAAAACAACTAATTATTAGAAAAAAACAAAACAAAACACACATAAGCAAATTGTTATAAAAAAATTGTTATGCCTTGAAAAAACAATATATTAGTCGAATTGTTGCCAACATTATAATTATTTTGTTTTATTTTCTAAGACCGATTCTTATTGTTTCTATTCTACCATTTTTACACAAGTTTAGTTGCTCTAACATACATGGCGGTACATGTTGGGTAGCACAAATGGCAGAAGCAGAGTGCTATTCCATCGTCGTTCAGAAGATGGGTTGGATCAAACCCCAGTAACATCTGAAGTCTAGCTTCACAGATTCCCCTAAAATAAATTTTTGTGGAAAAAAGATTCAAATAAAAGGGATAGCTTTGTGTGTGCACAGTTAACATTCCAGGTTTAAAGAATATGCTAGTCGTTTTCGAGAAAATATCAATGAACACAGAAATTCTATAGAGTCGCACGTCCGATTAACGAACATCAAAACATTAATGATTTTCTTCAAAATACAAAATATGTTGCGAACGCGATATTTCTTTGTACAGAAACTGGAGACAAAATTAATACAATTTGATTTCTTCAACATCACAGATTGTGTTTTATAAGTGAGAGTTGTAGACTAATGTGATTTACAATCTAGTATGTTTGTTTACAGAAACTGTCCATCATTTGGTATAGTTGTGGTGGTTGGTTCCGCAGAGCTAGAAAGCATCAGAGACATTTTCCGTGGTAGCCTGCTTCATTTTGTGGTCATCGACCGGTTTCGGGCGTTCGAGAGAGTGTAGTAAACTGAATTTGCTCTGTGCAAGCCTGTGTAATAACACTGTCTCACAAACGCATCCTGAAGATGGGCGAACGCCCGAAACCGGTCGATGACCATAAAATGAAGCAGGCTATCACGGAAAATGTCTCTGATGATTTGGTATAGTTTCTAAACGTTAAGATAATTAAGCCTCCTGGTTAGAAGCAAGAGGATTGATTATGATGATGATTAAAAAGGATGATACTTTACCTGCTGCTGTCTGGCTCCTATTCCCTCAGGGTAGAGATGCCAGTGCGAGTGCAGATATCCTCCACCGGTTCTTCCGTTTTTTAATGTGACAACTGCACCGTATGCCACATCTAAAGAACATTACTCATATTACAACAAGTTTCAGTTATTGCTAATATCTCAGTAATCAAATAGTTATTGAGGATTACCTCTAGGCATCGAAGCGTTATGAAGAGAGTTGTTTATCAGTTGTGACTGAAATGCTGAACTAAAGAATCCATCACCATTCCCACTGAAATTCATAATTACACTTGAAACGAAATCGCAGTGAAACTTTCGGGATTTCTTTCTCTTACAGTTAGAATAACTTGACAAATTTTAGTTAAACTTGGAATTTTTAACTATGCTTTTAGTTATGCCCAATGCTGTGTATGGTTTTTCCATAGCACTCCATTTCATTTTCACATACCCAAAAATAAATTTTCTCAAAAGTATATTCAAAA
This sequence comes from Triatoma infestans, assembly GCA_011037195.1. Classification (NCBI taxonomy): domain Eukaryota; kingdom Metazoa; phylum Arthropoda; class Insecta; order Hemiptera; family Reduviidae; genus Triatoma; species Triatoma infestans. Next base: position 7,399 of record JAAEAF010010590.1, read on the forward strand.
ATCGTAGACTAGAAAAAAAGCATTCCACTTTTGCTGCAAAAAAAGTCCTGTTAACCGATTCATAAAAGTCACCTTCATCCCGGAAACACCAGGTATGAACTTCCGGCCAATTTGCTTTTTCAATTTTGCTGCTCAAAATTTCTTGAGATGATCTTTTCTTAAAATTATACATTCCCAATAAAAACTTAAATTCTAATATTTTCCCCAACGCAATAAAAGGAAGTATAAGAGATAATGCGAACAGTAATAAAGGAGACATCAATTTACCTCTTATTTAGCACAGTTAGATGTACGTAGAAGACTGTAACATATAGAAGTAAGGGCAACAATATTAGTCCAATCACTCTGGCCATGAAATGTTTTACAATGCATGTCTACAAACACAATTATAATTAGTTTCAAAGTAGCATTATAAACAAAAATGTTTTTTTTTAAAAAAGGATCAAATCATCAATGCTAAGGTCGATTATCACTATAGGCGAGGGGCGCGGGATTGCTCACTGGCAGTGCGCTGATTGGAACCGGAGGGCTGGGTTCGAAAGCAGGGAGCGTAGAGAATTTCTGCAGGATCCTCACAGCTCACTGTTCAGAGGCGGTGATGTCTCTAATGGGAGAACACTACCTGATGTCTTGCGGTGCACTAAGAAGATACGGGTTCCAACGACCACAGATGTTGAAAAGCAAAAAACAAATTATAGATAAAATTAACTTTCTTACGGTCAACTCAAATCAATAAATATTCAACTCTGAAAGTAGTGAGAGAATGGCAGAAAGCATATGAGACTTCATTTAAGAAGATACTATAAGTAAGATCTCAAAAAACATTTGGTTTAAACAATTAAATTTGAACAGATTGGCTATAGTCACAATCAACAGGTTGAGATCAATTCATGCCGTATATGGGAGCTATTTATCCAGGATAAGTCTTAGACACTCCCCTTATTGTTATCTCTATCAAGAAATAGAAGATTTCCAGCATGTGATAATGAGCTGCCCTAAATTCCAACGAGAAAGGACAGAATTGTGTCATAAAATTACGCCGTATCTCTCACAAACCCATTTAATTATGAAAATATAATATTTTTAAACCTCCAGAGGTTCTACAAAGTTTAGTAGAGTAGTTCTTTTATACCTTTAGTAGAGTACTTTAAGACTTCTTTTAGACAGAAACTTAAAGTAGATACTTGAAGACTACTTTTAGTAGAGTACTTAGCTGTTTATTAATGTAAAGTATAAATGATATGAAAAAAATGTGATCAATTAAAATAATTTTGAGTACTGGGAACATGTAACTGAAGTGTAAAGGATCAAGTAATAGGAGAATATGGTCGAATGCTCTTTGTAACCATGACCAGGAAAAAAAACTCAAGTCAAAACCAAACCAACGGACTCCCTTATTTTCAATTACTGAATTACTTTTCTCAATATGACTAATCAAACCAGGAGGGAGTTCGCACACTACTCGATTTCACACTACCGATTTCATCATAATAATAATATAAACAAATACAAAAATGTCTGTTGTCAAACACTCACCGACTCTTCCTTACTGCAGTTAATACAATTATAAAATTGACAAATATTCTTTCAACTTGAATATCTTCCTTAAGCCCTGACATAAATACAGAGATGGGTGGGACACATGACCAGATAATAGTTGACTTGCTATATGGCAGGTGAGGTGAAGAGACCCAAATCCAGAAGAGAGGGTCAGAAACACCAAACAAACCCAAATAACATTTGATTTAACGTCATAGACTCCTCACAGTTAGTAGGGATATCTAGTTTCTGACTAAATCAGGCAAACAGTCGGCTAAAATAACACTGTTATCTGCATAAGGGAATAGCAACATATAGTATCTGAGGTGATTGAAATACCCGAGGCATCTCTCGCTTGAAAGAATTCTTCCATGTCACTATAATTTCTAGTAATATATCTGGAATGGGTGTTTTAAGTTGAGAGTCTCTCCTCCTGGCGCAGTAGGGATCTCTCGTGATCGCTGTGGGTCATATCCCTAGAAAAGACCTCAAAATATTCTTTTGGAGAAAGTCTAACTTCATTTGACTAAGAACTGCACTTCACTTAAAGGAGCCTAAGTGCACTAGAGAGAAAATTACACTTTTACTTTATTTACTTGTCCCTGACATGATTTAGACGTTAATTATAGTTTAATCTGACCTTAATTTGCTTTAAATCTGATTTTCATAAATTCAGAGAGATTAATGCAGTTTACCATTGATATACTCATGTCACTCATTAGTTCCCACAATTGCCAAAGAGTGTGAATGCCGCAGAAGATGACAACAAACAAACCAACAAACTTGACACTCACTGCACAGGCAAGCATAATTCCAGTGAAGCACAGCCATGCCCACCAGCTGCTACTGAATGCACTAGAAACATAAATATAAAATATTTTTTGTTAAATTTAAGAAACAATTATTAAAAAATTCAGGCTTCAATATACAAAAACTGTTTTGACTACATAAAACTTGATATGAAAGTAAGGAGCAACTTTACCAGTTTTTACAATTGTAGAACTTGAATATTCCAAATGTAGAGAACATGATAAAGAAAAGAAGGATAGGATCCAAAAGAATGTACTGTGAAAGAGTTAACATGCCAACATCTAAAAAAAAAGGAATAACGAGATCAGCAAATTTTCTAATAACAAAAATTTTAATATCAGTAGAAATTTTACTGATTACTGCAATTACTTCATTTTTTTAATATTGAATAGGGTTTATCTTTCCATGAATCAAGCTGAGATGTGGAATAGCAAATAACTTGCGATATAAATTTATTAATATATTAAACAAAAATATTTTATCGTAATTTACAATACAACAACAAATAAATAAGGTGAGTGCGTCTCTTAGTATAATTATCCAAAGCATGTGCAAAATTTGATTCCCAGTGGAAGTTATTGATAACAACGACCGTTAATAGTATTAGTCAATCGCTGTGTACACTGTGACACAATTGCAGCCATCCGGATAGCGGCATGTGTATATTTCTTAGTCATATGTTAAGATATGGTGGTTCAATTTATCTGTGATTAGTAAAAGTGTAAACCGAAAAATGCTCACCAATGGATAGTTAAAAAGTTGGCTGTCAATTAGTCAAATCTATTACAATTTCACCTATTTTCGTTTTACAATTTCTTTTATTTAAGAAACTCAACTATCCCCAAGAATGTGAAAAACGGGAAAGTACGACCGAAAAATTAGGAGCAAGTGCGAACCTCATCTCCATGAGATTTTTCTTGCCAAACTAGTCTAGTAACTAGTTAATTTTTATTACTTCCTCTTACTGTTGTCGAAGAAGTATTGCGAAAATCATTTTCCCTAGAAAAAAAATTAAATAAAGTCGAAGCTTAAAGAAAATCGTTGAAGCTATTTTCAAAAAAATTGCGAGAAACTAAAAAAAAAAAAAAAAAATCAATAAATTCGCACTAACGGTTGATGGCTTTATTTTCTAAAGGGTAGTTGCCATAGAAACCCAAATTGTAATTTTCATGGTAAAAAAATTTCTAACAGAAATGAGACACCATGATACAAATGATTTATCAGATTTAAGGAAACTTGCAGGTATTGTTATCGAAAAAATCACAGAAATCTAAAAATACTGTCCTGGAAATTCACGCTTCCGGGCAATTGATTTTATTCAAAGTCAGAATTTTTACAATTTCAATTCTAATAAACATATTATTTGTGTTAGATCCTTGCAGTATACTGAAATGGTACTTTAGAGGAAAATATGTCATCCTTCCTCCAAAAATCCTCCTGAAATTAATTTTCTCAAATAAAAGTTTCAAATAAAATTGATAGGCCTTTGAATGAATAGTTAGCCACCAATTTTGAAAAAGTATCATTATCGAATATTCTATGTATTCTGGTGCATTCCGGTGTGTCAGCGACATCCTCATAGAATTTCCGCCAGGCGCTTCGCTTAGCCTTCCTTATTTCTTTATTATACTGCGTCAGTGCTCTTTTGGCTGTTTCCTAGTACCAGTTGGTTTTGTCTTTTTTTTTTTTTGACTTGAACTAATGAATTTAGGGAACGATCTTAGCCACCACTGTTCATGTGAGGAGTTCACCCGCTGGTGGCTCTCCAAATGAATCTCCATCGTTTCACTGCACCGAGTGAGCAAAAAGCGGGGTCAACGCCCTCACACGACAGTGGAAAAAAGCAAATATGAGGGTCAATAAAAGGTTGGGTTAAGCAAAAGTGAGTTAAATTTCCAGTATTGAGGATAGGAATTAAATCTTGCACAAAATATACTTTTAGATGCATGTTTGAATAGCATTTATAATGATATATAAATATTATACAGTAAAAATACTTACCACAAATAATAAAAAACGAAGATAGAAAAGACGAGGATAGAGAATGTGTTAATTCCCATACGATAAGAAAGGCAAGTGGAGCAATGCATGAACCAAGAAATGTGCAGAACTGAAACGAAAATACTGCTCTGTTACTCTTATTTTCAGAATATTTCTATAATTAACACTGGAACTACCATGACACATGACAAAACACACTACAGTGATGGGTCCACAAGGCTTCTTTTTATTGTTTCATTCGTTATTTATTTATGTTTTTTTACGGGTTAATACCCAAATACTATCATAAAAATATAACTTATAAGTTACACATAAGAAATTATCCAAATTACTAATTGAACATAGGTACCGTTAACAAAAAAGAGGAGAAATAATATATATAAAATAAGAAGAAAACTAACAAATAGAGATAACATGACACATTAATTGAAGTTTCTGCATAATTGATTCAAATTTTGCCTAATTTGTGTTAATAATGTCCATGTTCGGTAAAGTGTTTAATAGTCTCATTAGTCGGGCATAAGAGCTGTATTTTAACTAGTCTGTCTCGTGACATAATACTGAGAAAGTAAGGTTTTGTGAGAGAATTTTGCGAGATGGTACGTGAGAGTTGAGCAAATGTAGTAAGTCAGAGCAGTCATACAAATTGTGTCTAAGTTTGTAAGTAAATAATAAGTCTGCGTGATTCAAGAGAATGGAGGTGGAGATTCACCTCATGATAGATGGGATTTTCAGATGAGAAGTATCGGTAATGAATGGTATTAAATAGGCGATCCTGGGTTTTTTCTATTCTATTTATATGGAGACCAGAGAAAGTAGTATTCTAGAAGTGGACGAACTAGGGTAAGATAAGAGTATTTTGAGAGTGTTAAAGTCAGTAAAGTTTTTACTGGATCTAGTGATAAAACCAAGTGTATTGTTTGCTTTGTTTAAAGTGTTCGTAATGTCAGATGTAAAAGTCAAATTATAGTCTAGGAAATACCAAGATCTCTGTATTCATGCCTTTCTAATGGAGTATTGAAAATACTGTAGGTATGTATATATAATGCAGGATCTTTAGTCCTATGAAAAGTCACAACTTTAAATTTATCTATATTTAGTATATATTTTTTTTATTTCACCACAATAAAAGAATATTCAAACAAGACTGCAGTTTCAGGGAGTCTTGCGGAGAAGAAATATTGAAATAAATTTTTAAATCATCGGCAAAAAGGGATAATTTAATGTCGCCGTGACTGTTCGTCTCCGTTATATCGTTAAAGAAAATTTTGAATAATAAAGGGCCCAGATGAGGTCCCTGTGGGATGCTAGAACCAGCAAGAAATGCTGAAGATATATATATATGATCTTATCTTTACAATCTGAGCTCTGCCAATAAGGTAACTTTCAAACAAACTTGTGTAATGCTATTATACTGATTTGTATTTAATTAATGATTTTATTTAATATTTTTACTCAGAGTTAACATAAACAAATAATATGAAATCAAAATATTATTTATGTCTATATTTATTGCTTCTTTATAAACTTAGGATTCTTAGGGAGTATATTCAATATTTTAAATGTTATATTCAGAAGCGATAAAACTAACAACACTAATAATCATTGTCTTATTCGAAAATATTTTGCATACTTTTCTTTCAACATTTTTTTACCTTTTTTGGGGTGATATATAAATTAATATATCAACATGAACAGAAGCACTAGATAATATAATAGCAATGGTTGTGTTCACAACAGAAAATCAAACAAGAGTGTCATGTGAATGATGGTGTTGTGTCTAGCAGACGCAAACAGGTAAAGTGCTATTACTATAATCATTATCATTAATTAGTTGTTGTAATCCTCAAATAAGGAAAATATTCAAATAGAGAATTATCAGAGAAAAAAGCTATAAAATATTTACAAAATGTTAATATAAACAATAGTTATGTCTGGCCGGTGTTAATCAAACAAACAAAAAATTAGTTGGCTGGGGCCAAAGAAGAAACTTATAAAGATAACAGTTTTTTCTTTGGCCCCCAGCCAACTAATTTTTGCTTGTTCGTTTTATTTACAAAATTATGTATCATGGTACTTTGAGTGTTAATTTTCCTGGCAATAAATATCAGAGCATCTGAAAAAAAAAAATAATAACAACATAACAAACTGCTGTAATGAAATATAAATGTGTAACTAACCACCCGCATTCCTACATAATTAACATTTTCGTATTTGTCGCCTGGTTTATCAAAAAGAAAACTTCCATCATAACCAGTGAGGTATCCAGATAATGCAATTAACATCTGCAATAAAAAAATTAATAAAATTTTCGAGTTTATTTTTTAAATGTCAGAATAAGAAAATCTAAGACTTATTTATCTAAATGAAGTTTCAACATTAAGATTCGCTCATGGGAAATGACAATTTGTTAATGGTAAACCCCCAAGTCACTTGACTAGTAACTCAATGAGAACAACAATCTTTTGTTTACTGCTGTAAGATGTTACATGTTGTGAAATACTACTGTATCATATTTTCGAAACTAAATTTTTACCGGAAATACTATTTTGAGGTGTTCCGAATAGAAAAAAATATTCAAAAGTGTCTTCACAACTCAAGCAATCTGTCATAAGATGAATAGATGTTTCTTCCTTTGTCTCACAAACTTTACAAAAGGGACCTGACCCCATATGCCTCATTATGTAACGACGTCTTCTTAAACCACAATGCCAATGTAAGGGATCCAACCATGTTCCGAAGAGAAGTCAGTGAATAACATAGCAACATCTCACTACCATCCCTGAACCCCCAATCCACTAGGCAAAAGAACAACAACCCACTGAGCCCATACAAACGGAAAATGCTGTGAGGCTGTCAACGCCAGGAATCCTGACTGACAGCAGGCTCGAGAGCAATGAAAGGGAGAGAGGCGCCTACTTTCATTAACCTATACACCTCCTCATTTCTGGATTCTCATATGATCTGATACCCAGATAAGAAGAACATCCCTAGAGTGAGATAGCTCCTCCAATCGTCTAAAACATTCTAGCACCAACTTGGAAGTAAAGGCACAAGAATGTAGAACCTTAAGGCATAACATACGCACTTCTTGCAGACATAAACTCTTTCAAATTAGTGTTGGATACCCGCTCATCCGAATTCAATGAGAGAATGCATACACCTCACTTGGAAAATAGTGGTCCTTTCGCCAAGAGGCATCCCCAAGTAATGCGTCTCAAAATAGACCGCACGCACTTCCGTCCATCCTGGGGTTGTATATATAACACTTGAGGTAATTACCAAGCATCACACCAGAAGGACCCAGCATCAGCCAGCTTTCCTAAGAACGTAACCTGAAAGTGTAAGAATGGTTAAAAACATAAGTCTTTAACACAGTGGAAAGGAAGCCTATATTATGGATTTTTAACAGCATCTCGTGATAAATGGTAGTAGGTGAAACACCTCTTGTCAAATCATATGTGCAGACAGAGAAAACACATCACTACTACCGGGGTAACAAACCAATAAATAAAAAAATAGCACTGGGGACTTGGATTTTGTGCTCTGCTTTCAACCAGTACGGTCATTTCGTTTTGCATCCCTCAGTTGATATGGTCCAATTTACTCGTACTTTGGATGAAATTGTTTCTAATAGTGAGTGGATTATTAATAAGTGATTTATTAATTACTTTTACCATAAGTTGAGAAACAAAAAATAATTTCCAAACAGTAAGTACTGAAAAAGTTGAAGTTTAATAGTTTCGTTTATACGGTTAAGAGAGTGAATAAATAAATAAATCATAAAAGTGGGGATTATTGGAAAGACCTGACACTGGCCATGCCCACCAAGCGTACTTCAACCTGTTAAGATACTGGTAACTTATTCGAACATTAAAATTCGTTTATGCACGCCAATTAGTGTTCAGATTTGAGCAAAGTCACTAGAGAGGAGATAAATACAAAAAACAGTACACCAAACTCGGGTAAACTTTGTTAAAAAAAGAAGTTGCAGTTCCCCTGAATAATCAGAAAGTTTACCTTTTATTAAGAAAAAATAAACTGCAATGGATGCAGATTTTTTTTAGTAAATTGAGTGACACTTTGGACTTAAAAGATGAAGTTGCTGGTGTTGCCAAAACAACAGATTTAAAAAAATCGAAGAAAAGATAGAATCTATTATCAGTGAAAATCAAAATTTGAAAAAAGAAATTACTACATTGAAGCAAGAAAATAAAAATATTAAAAACAACGTAGAATATTTGCTGTGAAAATTAAAATTTAAAAATTTAATAATATCAGGTTTAAAAGATTCAACGGAAGAAGAAGGTAATATTACATTAATACAAAAGTTTGTGCGAAATCTTTAGGTGTAAATGAGCCAATAATAGACAGAGTGTACACGATTGGTAAGGAACAGACTTTGGTAGTGGAGTTTATGAAGCAATCTGATGTTCAGGCAATTCTTTGAAATGTGAAAAAATTGAAGGAGATGGGTATTTGGGTGAATACAGATCTCACGTACCAGGAAAGGCAGAAGAGAGAGAAATTAATGGAAGTGAAATAGAAAATCATGGAAGTGGAAAAATCTAAGAGTATTAATTAGAGGTGGAATCTGGTATTTAAAAACAAAAAGTGTTTTTGGGATGATGAAAAAGTAATTACTGCGTCTAAGGAAGAGTATTTGAGGGTGATAATGGACATCTTAAAACAGAAACCAGTTGATCGAGTGGATATTTCCAAAAAGTTCTAGCTAAAGAAAAAAATAGAAATTCTATTGCTGCTGTGGGAGTTAAAAATAAAATTAGTAATGCAGATTTTTTTTGAAAAGTTTCGATAATTTTTTTTCTTTATGAGACCCATATTGAGGAGAAGGATTTTCCTTATTTTCAGAATTGTTTTAGTGATTTTATTTTAAAGTGGATCAGTGCTAAAAGAATTAGTAAATATGGTAGAGCTATAGGTGCCAGTGCATACGGTATTAAAAGAAATTCTCCGCTCTCAGTGTTATTTGATTTTATTACTGTAGAAAGTTTTATTTTGATTAGAGGCAATATCAATAATAATATTGTTTACTTATTGCCTATGTATATTATGGATGTAATTGGGATAATGAATTCGATTTAATAAATAATTTTATAAATAATAATTCTTATAAATGGATTTTAATGGGCGATATAAATACTAGAATCGGGGATTCACAAACAATTAAAAAAAAAAAAAAAAAAAAGGTAAATTTGTGTTTGATTCGAAAAGGAGATCTGAGGATTTTATTATAAATAATAAAGGGATGAGATTTTTGGATTGTTGTAATGGTCAAAATTTGATTATTTTGAACGATAGGTTGCCTGGAGATCCGGAAGGTGATTTTATTTTGTAGGAGGTCCAGATCGCTCCGTTATAGATATATGTTGTGTATCTTTGGATTGTTTAGATATGGTTAATGATTTTAAAGTGATTTCACAAATATTCTAAGACCATTTACGAATTGGTCTCACTCTGGATTTGATTGTTGCAGGAAAAAAAGAAAATTTCTTGCCTTTCATACCAAAAAAAAAAAAGAGACGGCAATAGATAATAAAAATTGCAAAAATAATTTCGAAATATTTGTTGATCATATGGAGATAATGCCAACTGAACACAAGCCGCAATTGATTTGTATATTGAAATGATAAAACATTCTGCTAGTGTAGGAAATCAAAAACAAAATACTTAGTTGTTAAACATAGTTAAATTGAATAAAAAGTGGTGTGGTTCAGAACCACAGAAAAGCGAACCGTAGAAAGTTAAGGTCCAGACCTTTTGTCCTTTTAAACTTGTTTAGAAAAACAAACATAGATTTATTTAGACGCATGTACACTTCAATAAATAAAGAGTTCAAACAGTTATGTATTAAAAAAAAAAAGTATTATTTGGAAATAAATTCAAAATTCAAACAATTATACGACTCTAAAGGTTTTTGGTACTTCGTAAAACAGTTAAAAACTGTCGATTTTTCGGGAGGTGCAGAGATTGGAGGAGACGATTGGATGAATTATTTCAAAAACTTATTAAACCCATCGCTTATGGTAGTGGATCATATTAATTATGCGGCTCCTTCAATAGTTGATCCCTCTGCAGAAGGGATTTTTCTAAGAATGAGTTATTGTGTTTATTGAGAAGAAAGGAATTGGAATTTAAGGCTCCGGAATTAGACCGGGTGCCTTACGAATTTTTCAAGAACACTCCGTCAAATTTTTTAGAAGGTTTATTGGCTTTATTTAATTGTGTTTATGACACTGCTAATGTGCCGGAAAGTTTTGGTAGATCGATTATATTCCCTTTACATAAAAAGGGGGATAAAAATGTAAGTAATTACTGGGGAATATCCTTCTCTGATTGCATTTCGAAATTGTTCACAGGTTTACTTTTATTAAGATTGAATAATTGGATTACTGAAAATAATATCCGTGATAGCCTGCTTCTTTTTGTTTTTGTGGTCATCGACCGGTTTCGGGCGTTCGCCCATCATCAGGATGTTGATTGAAATGTTGATGTTAACATTCTTTTGATGGGCGAACGCCCGAAACCGGTCGATGACCACAAAAAGAAGCAGGCTATCTCGGAAAATAACTGCTGCTTTCCAGCTCTGCGGAACCAACCACAACATGAAAATAATATATTAAATGAATGTAAGGCAGGTTTCAGAGAGTGTTACTCGACTGTTGATAACATTTTTAATCTTAATATATTATTAAAATAAAAACTACATCAAAGGGAGGTAAATTGCACTGTTTTTTATCGATCTGAAATGTGCGTTTGACACTTTAGATAGATACGCTTTGTATTATAAATTGCATAATTTGGGCATGACCTCTAAATTTATCAAAGTTCTTCAGGGTCTGTATCATAATACGGAGTCGTGTGTATGGACCGGAGTGTATCATAATACGGAGTCGTGGTACCTACACACAGTTTTCCGTGTGAAATTGGTTTAAAGCAGAGATGCCTTTTATCTTCATCATTATTCTCACTCTTTAAAAACGATGTTTATGATCATATTGAGGGTGGTATCCGTATCGCCGGATTGAATATCAGGTGTCTGATGTATGCCGATGACCTTGTAATTGTTGCTGACCATCCAATTGTTTTACAGGAAATGATAAACAAATTTTCTAGTTACTGTGATTTATGGAATCTAAAGATTGGTTTAAATAAATCTCAAATAGTTGTTTTAGAAAAGAAGATAGGCTGATGAGAAATGAGCAGTGGAATTTGAAAAGTGAAAACATTAATATTGTCAACCAGTACAAATATTTATGTATTATATTAACCCCTAAACTTTCGTTTGTAAAACATTTTCAGGAAAGACTTGGTGTCTCTAAATTACCATACATTCTACTTACCATAGGTTTTTTTAAAAATAATAATATCTCCGTTTCATCCAAAATAGAAGTTTTTAATTCTGTATGTAGAGCTATGTTGTGTTATGCGGCCCCAGTCTGGGGGTGTATGCGATTGGAGGTGCTTGAAATGTTAAATATTTATTTTACAAAACGATTGTTTTCCCTGCCTTAACAAACACCGAACTATGTCATATATCTTGAGACTGGAGTTGAGCCTCTGTTCTTGTATACACTACAGCTTCATCTTAATTATGTACAAAACGTTTTAGTGCTATCTAATTGACAAAGAGATTAGCTGAAGAAAGTTTTAAAAACAAAAATTCTGGCATAAAGAGTTCAAGGGGATCTGTCAGAAATATAATTGGACCAACAATGATTATTTAATTGATAGAAATAAACAATTTGCTTCAAGTGCAATTTTGTGTTTTGCTGCATTCACAGAAAAAATAAGAATGAGTTTAAGAATAAATTATTGTTGAAAGTTAATAATTCTGTTTACTACCAATTGTATAAGGAATTGGGTTTTAATTTGGGTGGAAATAGTTGTATGTATGACAGATATAGTTTGAACTATATAAAGGTAATAATAAAGTTGAGAGGCGAGTTATTGACTTTGAACTTTGAACTGTACTGTTAGCTGTGCCGAACGGTTGCACGTTTGTGCTATGTGTAATAGTAGGGCTGTAGAGAACATGTATCATTATTTAGCTGAGTGGTCCGTGCTGTCGAATTTAGAGTCAGATGGCTCGGTAAGTCAGTCCTAACAAGACAAGAATGTATTGATTATCTGATGGCCGGGACATTTTACAATTGTACAATTATCACATTAGCGACTTGAAATATTGATAATTTTGATTGCAGAATATAATGTGTAAGCCTCTTCTGTCGTCAATATTTTTCATATTGTTTCCTATTTTGGTAGTTTTGTTTATTTTTTTTTTTTATTTGAATATTGCTTACAAGTCTAAAGACTTTTAGTTCATATGTACACTTGTAATGACTTTAAAGTAGTTGATCTCATTATGTTTTTCTGTGATTTTTCTTTTTCATAGCATAATTCTGCAGATGAACCAAGGCCCATGCAAAGTGTAATTCCAATGAAATATTTTTGTTTCTTTTTGTATAATATTTGATAAATAATACACGTTATGTAAGGAGACATATAACTACTCTACATGCCATCCAGGACTCACCGAGGCTAACAAAACTCCATTACAACTACCCTCGCCTATCATATCCTGGAGAATGTTAAGACCCGCCTTTCTCCATTCCAATCAACTTGAAGAAGGGTACTAAAGGGTAGTAATCTGGTTGACATAAAAGAAGATAACTTATAACAATTAATATCCATTTTCAACCAGTTATACAAGAATCATAAACCAATACCAGAAGTGTCAATTACCAATCTATCAAGAGTTATAAACGAGTTATCGTCAAGAATTATAATCCAGTCAACAGAATGATCACATCACTTTCCTTGACAAAAAACCTGCTTGTTTAATGCTATAACAGGCTTTCATCGCTAAGGTTTTTAACGTCCATAAATAGAGGTGGAATTCCCAATAAGGTCTCAATAACAGCTAGCTAGCAATGGCGAGGCCCGAAGAGCAACGAACAGCAAGAAAGCTGGCACTGAATTCCACAGAGCCTATCTCAATATGCCTCTAGCATACCATAATAGTATAAAAAATTCTAGGTTTAATAACCCTGGAATACATTCAAAATAACATCGTGGGGAAGATCTCCAATTCTATGACATTACCAAAAGGAACAAAAATTACTAAATATCATCTAATTTCAAATCATGTAAAAGCATCAGATATCTTTAAGTCAATTCTAATTAAGAGTACATTCAGTTTAATTTGTACAAACCTTGCCTAATGGAGGATGTACATCAAAAAAGAAAGTTCTGTTTATATACCAACTGCCCATCTTGCCAAAATGCGTTTCATCCCAACTGCAATAAAAAAAAATAAAGAATAACATTACTTATTTTAAAAAAGTTTCATGAAAATTATGCAGCCCTATATTGCAAGAGGAAATTACTATATATAGAAAAAAATTATATAGGGTGCTTAGTAAGTAGCTTGACCAATTTTAGGTGATAGCAAATACTCAATTTATAATAAAATGAGCTGATGTTGCAACTACTTGGCTAGTGAACTCACAGGGTTCAGTAAAGCCCATCACCACACACCCTCACCAATGATAATACATTGTGCATTTTAAAGCTGAATACATTTTGTGTACAAACACGGACATATGGGAGCCACAACAGGTCTTTTAGGTTAGTTTTATAGCCACTACATATCTCTATTAAGAGATAAACGTTTAGTACAAATTTTTCAACTCGGAAGCCAATTGGACAATATGAAATGTAATATATAACTAAAGAGAAAATCGTTAAGTGTTTCACACTAGATTTTTTTAAATTACTTGTTGATTAAGTTCAGCAGCTGAAAACAATATCAGAGGCATCAGAGAAAATCTGATGTGCTAGTTTCCTAGCAACTTACAAAGACAATACACCGAATTTTTTTGTCAAATTAACCATCTCCAAAGAATAAGTTTGAGTTGAACTTTACTTATGGTCGGTCTTCATGACAATGAGCGAGCAAAAATAGAACAGGAATCCACTTATTTTCGAGTTTGACAGACTAACGGTTCTTTGGATCTCCTCGGGGGACATACCTTCCAAAAAAAAACCTTCAGTAGGTCAAACTCAAATTCTCAAAAGCCAAGGCAAGCAGCGAATAAAAATTTGCTACACTTTTAGCTTCATTAAAACTTAAAAAAGTGATCTTGAAACTTTTTATCGTACATAATTTCTTACCAAACACCAACTGTCATGCCATTAAATATATTAAAATTTTTGAAACTTACCACACATGGTCAGGTACGGTAACATTGTAAAATCTTGTAGCAAATGAGATTATTGCTACTGCTGTAAACATCAGCCACCACTTTCCACTGATAAAATTAGGAAAACAAATTAAAATTCCTATGATTTTACAAAAACAAACAAATCAATCGAATCTACTTACTCAAAAGACGAAAGATTACTGCTTAAATGAACTCCCTTCATGTTTGAAGGGTAAAACAAAATATTATGCAATGTAAATAAGAATTACTAACTACAGTAATTTTACATCAGTGTCAAACATCCGAACAAACTTGGCACACTTGGCGCTTTGTCCCACATTACAGGTAGGTTTATAAATGGTTACTTGAAAATCGATTCATTCAGACTGTTCTGTTCAACGTTAAATTTGCATTCACTTCTTTGTACAATTATGGATTTTTTTATGTCATTCTGTTCCCCCATTCATTTCAATGTAGAAGAACCTTCCAGAAAATATCCCAAATAGGGAAGCAGCAATATACACTTATATGGTATTACGCAGCAACTGTGGATCCGGCTAAAAAGTATTGATTAGCAGCATCTGAAATTATTTTTTCATATGTGCTAATCTAAAAAAGTATTGCGATAATACTATAATACTTATTGTATGAAATCCAGTACAATTTCGGCAAAGCGAGCCTTTGTATGTTAGTGTGATTAGGGATAGCAAACTAATGGTATAATTCGCTACTTTAGCATCTGGACCATGATTCCCAAACATTTTTAAAGCGCGACTCCTACTCTGACGAGAAATTCTTTCGCAATATCCCCCTCATAATCATACCCAACTCAGTTCGTAATTAAGGCTGACGATGAAATTTACTGGCGCCATCCTGTTACCCCATCCAGTAAGTTAGGCAATTTTTTTTTTAAATTTAAGGCGCGTCAATATCTATATGGTCATTGGCGCCCGGAGCCTTCCCAGTGCACTGCCGGCCTCCGGACAGAGTTCTCTTGCTACAGACAACACTGTCCATTACCGAACAGTGAGCTGTAAAGGCCCCTAGGAAGAAACAATTTACGGGTAGCACTGGACTCGAAGCCGGGTCCTTTTCGCATGGGACTCCAACGCGCTAACCACTGAGCTAATCCCTTCCCTGTTATTGGCACCATTTTATACCTGCAGTTAGTACTGTTCCAGTTAACTGGAATACGTTAACTCAGTACTAACATTTGACATTTAACCTCACGGATTCCTCAATAATCAAGTTTTTTCGGAAAAATGTTTCACATAAAAGTGATATGTTTATTTCTGTGCAAATAACACTTCAAATTTAAAGAAAGTAAACTTGCTCTTTGGGTTGATGGATTTTGTCCAAAACAAAAACATTATTGTCCGTTGCGGTGGTGATAGCAAAATGAATATCAAGTGTGAGGTGCTGCGATTTTTGGTTTTGAGATATTTTTTTCAATCACACACCCACATAGACACATACATAAACCCATTTCTGTTGCTAACAGTTTTCCTTGCTGATTTGTATTAATAGACCATGTTTCCGCCTCGTATAAAAGATACTTTGGAGCATTGATTGCAGATTAGGGTCTTGGTCTTAGCAAGGACATTCTTACTCCAAAGCACAGAGTTGAACATCCATAGGTGCCGCTTTCCTGCCACTTATGATCCTCATCTCAATTTCTTGCGTCGATGACTCCTTTACTTGCAGAATTGAGCCTTTGACTTTCTTTTTTATAATTAGACAAAACTGGTGCACGTCTGGTAAACCGATTTTCTTCAAACATTGAATACTTATTGATATTATAAGGATATGGAATCGTTTAATATACTAAAATGAAACTTTAGAGGAAAGCCTAACGTCACTCTTCCCTCAGAACACCCTATAAATAAATTTTCTCCAAATATGTAAATGAAGTTTAAATGAAATAATTAAATGAAGAAATAATGAAATGGAGCTATTTTCGAGACACAACAAACTGAAAAATCTAATTTGTAAAGTGGCACTTCCGATCGACTGATTTTGACCCAAACCTTTGTTTTCATGTCATGTCGCGTCCCCTGGCAGCTCCTATGTTATATGTATGTAAATGTAGATGGTCATGACTGGATTACAGGATAAGGAAGGGTTAGGCAATGAGTGTGTGTACAAAGTATGTATAGAGCTGATACTGGTGATAAAGGCAAGGTTTAATAAATAACTGCGTATTTCTATGAGATCAAACCTGAGAATATAACATGGTGTCAGGTATAATATAATTATTGTGAACCTGTGCAAAAATCAGAATGGAAATGTCATTTAGAGCTCCAGAACCTGTGAGGTTTGAAGGAAACATAAGCAGTAATTGGAACAAATTTAGGATAAATTTGAATTGGTTCTTTTAGCAACATCTGAAGGTAGGAAAATTGAAGATACAGTTAAGATACCTGGACTTTTAAATCTTTTAGGAGATGATGGGCTAGAAATATATAACTTATTTGACATTGATTCATATGACGGAGAGCATTGTGTCACTATTATTCAAAAGTTTGATGAGTATTGTTGCTCCCCCCCCAAAATATAATATTTGAACGATTTAATTTTTATAACATCAAATAGGAGGAAGGGCAAGATTTCAATACATTTTTAAAAAATTTATAAACAGCGGCACAATCGTGTGAATTTATTGAAAGTGACAATATGATAAGGGTGTTGGGTCGGTGGTTATTGCGCCCAGCTCTCCTGCTCACGCACGCGCACATCCGCCCGTGCGTGCGCGCGCATTCTTCCTACACTTATCTACTTCCGTCTTTATTCTCCCCTGTTTTTTAGCGCCTTTCTTTAGTTCTTCTCAAATATTGCATCACTCCAACTCATGTTTCTTTCCCCACTACTTCCACTGGCACATCCGGCCAACGCCGTGAGCTCTGACTCACTTACCTTCTATCTCTCGCCAGTACAACTTGTTTTCCGCTTCAGCTTCTATAGTTGGTGTATTGTGAGTTCGCCTTTACATTTATTCACCTTATTTGCGCCTTTCGCCTTCAAATTAATACTCATTATCTCCTTGAGACACAAGACTCGTCTTTCCTCTCCATCATCTTCAGAATCACTCACCTGCCGCGCCTGGGCTGTTGTAACACCATCAGCCGCTTCACCAGCAGCGTCATCCGCTTCTAAAGGAGCACTTCAACCCCTTTCCGCTCCCCTGAGTTCCTTTCTTCGCTACCCACGCACCCACACCCACACACCACACACACAGCACATTCACATACATTCTTCCCTCTTGCCTGTTCCCTTTCGGTACTAAGGGTTCTTTTAAGACCGTTCCTATCCATTCGGATATACCAGTCCCCCCGTGCAAGCACGGAGTCGTTTTGCAAGAGAAGGATGTCACTACCACGAGAGGCTGGAGTGCAAGGCCTCGCCGTGGTAGAAGTGCCTCCCCGGGCACTCCCCCGCTTGGCCCCACAAGGAGGCAGGTTCGGTTGTACGCCGAACCAGCGCGTGGAGACCAACAATTGTTGGCCGCCACTACCAGATCGTAGAGAAGGCTAACTCTACTTTAGCTCTGGTGAGCCGCACCCCCTAGCGAAGGGCACTTCCGTCGTCGGCAGCGACGGCAAGAGTATTAATTTATATTGCGGTATACCCACCCTCTCAGCTCATATCCCGAAGGACAGCGGAGCTATTGGTTAACCAACGGCCACTACGAATCCGACCTCAATTGCAAGCAATTGGGCTTGGAAATCGGCGATGCTTGCGCCCGTAGTTCAGTACTTCGCTATATTATATATAGCGGCGTGACTGATCGCACGCCCGATGGTCTTACTCCCTTGCCATCTACTGATTTTGACCCGTTGCCTCAGGGGTCAGGGCACAGTATCCCAGGAACCAGGAACCCGTCGGCTCATGGGGAGTGAAAGGAAAAAGGAGAAGGTCAAGGATGGAGCAGGAATGGGGACAGGGTATCCCCAACCTGGAGAACCAGTGGCTGACTGCATCTCACTGAGATGGGCGATGGTGGCGCCACGTACCTACGCCTGAAAAAAAAAAAAAAAAAGCCCTAACCTAGCCTATCTATATACAAAACTATCCACCTATATACCAAGCCTAACCTAACCTATAAACAACTATATACAACCTACCTGTGTACACTCTACACCCAACCTACGCAACCTATATACACCTATCCTATATACATCTATTTACATCCTTGCCTGCCCCCTCAACCCGTACCCACTAACCCCCACCTAATAAACCCCATACATGGAGAGCTGAACCCCTGCCAACTTGCCTAAATGCGGCCAAGCCTCCTTGGTCATCCAACCTTCCCTTCCCTCAGGCCACACCACCCCGCTTCGCGCCATTTCCCTTCGTATTATGTACCTTTCCCTATCCCCACAGACACACTCCAACACTTTATGGTTGATCGTGTCAGCCGCCCCACAATAACAAGCTTTCCCCCTCCCCTAACCCAAACCTATACAAATACGCCCTTCCCGCACCGTGCTCCGTAAGCATCTGCGTGAGGAAGTGGTCGACATACCACAATTTTTGCCTTAGCCTCTTTTCCACGTCCGGTACCCACCGAAACACCGGTCTCCCCCTCCGTTCCGCTACCCACAGCTCTTGCCACCTCCTCACCATTTCCGCCCTTACCCTTTTTTTCATCCCGTCTACCCCTTCCATTTCAATCTCGTCCACCTCTACTGCCCTCACCCCCAACTCAATTTCCAACCCCCGCCTCACCCTGTACCCAAGTACGCCTCCTCAATCTTCATAGGACCGGCAACACCCCGCTAGCACCAGGAGAGGCAGGCGGGATACCGTTCTGTAACCCTTTACCACGACAGCACGATCCTCCTCTGGCTCCCCTCCAACCTTCTCCTATCCCACTAAGGAGCCTGGGCCAGACGAAGCCCGCACCAAAACACCATACAGACTCATCACTCCTCTTGTAGATTCGCACCATCTCCCTTAGACCCATATCCCAATTCATTCCACTCAACCTCCTCAATTTTCCCACCTCTTTTCCACACTCTCACATTCTTTCCACATGCCACCCACTTTCATCCTGGTGTCAACCACACTCCCAATACTTATACTCTTGCCCACATTCACTCTAATACCCTCATCCCAATCCGGGGAGGTCTCCCGCAGGCATCGACCCTTCAACAGCATTGCCGCCGTTTTTCTCTACACTCACACAACTCCTCTCCTCACAACCATTCAAACACCACTTTACAACATTCAGACTCCCTTCCGTTCTAATTCATTCCTTGACTCTCGCCTTCACCAACACACACAGGTCGTCCATATAGGCGAACCAGCCACACCCCCAGCTCTACAGCAAGCTCAGATCTCATTAAATCTAAACACACAATATGACCCGCACCGAGCCCTGCGGGCATCCCCGTTCCACCTCTTCCCTAACTACAATGTCCTAGCCCGCAGCACGACCGACCTCCCAGCCAAAAAACTTGAACACCCACCGCGTAACCACTCCCCGCGATATTCCCACCTCCATAATTTTAACTTCAAGACGGCCACCACAAGTGGTCAAAAGCCCCTTTGACATCGAAAAACAAGGCCATCACGTACTTAGAGCTAGACCCATCCACTCTCCTTTCAACCTCCAAAAGCACATCTTCCACACTCCTTCCTTTCCTACATCCAAACTGCCATCATCCCAGCTCCGTTCAATCACACCACGTATCCTATCCAACACCACTCGCTCCCACATTTTCCCCACACCGGCAACAAACACACTGGTCGATACGAAGAAGCCAACCCGGATCTCTATCCTGCGCCCTTTCGCAACATCACAAGCTCGCCCTCCGCCATAACCCGGAAACACTCCGCACTCAAACACCCATCATAACTTCCACCAAATCCTCACCAATCACTCCCCATCCATTTTCACCATCTCCACGGTTACTCCTCCAACCCAGGCGCCCTGCCCTTCTTAAACTTCCCCATATGCCCCCACCACCTCCCTCCTCGACCGGGTCGACTTCCCCCGCACCCAACTCCCGCTCCCTCACCCCCAACCTCCCCCTTACCGCCTTCTGCCACCCCGTTTCCCGTTCCCTATTATCCTTTTGCAAAACCCCCTTTACCATCTCCTGCAAGATCGCTTTCAACCCAGTAACAACCCCAGCATCCGTTCTCAACGCATGCCAAACCCTCCCCGCCCTAACCTTCCCCCTTTCCAATTTATATCCCAACCCCCCATAGCTCTTTTGCCTCCCGTCCCAGCCTCTCCCCCCAACTCTTGCGCTTCGCCTCCCTAATCAAAGTCTTGTATCCCCGGGCCTCACGCCTATACATTTCCTTAGCCCTCTGTCTACTCTCCCCATTCAATCCCTGCGAAACCTCCTCAGACGGTAGACCTCTTTCTTTTTACTTTCCAAGTCCTCCGTCCACCATACCTGTTTCTTTCTCTTCCGAGGACCTCCCCGAGAGGAGGATCCTTTCGCAGCCCGTACCATACTCTCCTGTATATCCTTTATCCTACGCTCCAAACTCGCCCCTTCCCCCATGCCCTCCGTATCTCCGACATCCCCTCCCCCAACTCTACCTTATATCTTTCCCAGTTTACAAATTTCCGCTCATTCTTACGCCTCCCCTTATTCCCGTTCCCATTACCCCTACCCCCTCCCCGCAAGGTACACAATATCAGCCTGTGGTCCGTGTTTACCTCAACATCCTTGACCTCCCATTTCTCCAACAACCCCAAAACCCGTTGCCCCCCTACCATAACATCAATATTCGTCCCCCTCCCCTACCCCGTGTATATGTGGGCAATTCGCCCTCCCTGTTTAACACGCTCAGCCCATTCGAAACAATGAACTCCCTGAATACCCGTCCTTTTTCATCTTCCCTCCCACTAAACCACATAAATGACTTCGCGTTGCTGTCCGCCCCTATTAACACCCTATCCTTCCCCCCCAACGCCCTCACTCCCCGCTCTAACCAAGCTACGTGGCCTTCTATCGGCTCCCCGAACTGACAGTACACCGACACCAGCACTATTCTATCTCCTAACCCCAACATCCCCTACCCCCTCAACGGAACACACGTGATCGTTTTCTTAAATGTCCCATCATACGCAAATCCCACTCTTCGAAAGAACAATCACCGGCTGCCGTCGGCCGCCCCCCCCCTACCAAAACCCTATCCTCACCCCAAACCCGGGACTCCTCCCCCGTACACTGTCGGCTCCTGATCAGCTAGGATGTCCAGCCCCTCCTCTTCGGCCACTCTTCGCACCTCATCCATGGCCACCCGAGACCGCCCCAAATTAATTTGCCCCACCTTCAAATTCCCCCTTCTACTGGCCATAATCTATGGACCTCGACCACGCTCTCAGGACCGCCTTGTACACCGGGCAGTCCCTACTTTTGCTCCCATGTTCGCTACTCTTACAATTCACACACTTCCCTTCCTGGCTGCACAGTCTCTCATTACATGCCCTTTCCCCCCACACTTCACGTACATACGACATTCACATACAGACGTCACAGCTTCTTATCCCCCCTTCCGCCTATCACTTCATCGCCTTTGCGTCAGCATTTGCAGTCATCAAGAGTGTAAGTCTCGCCAATTGTTTATCATTTCTTATTACAGTACAATTTCCTTCCGTTCGCCATTTTTTCTCGCTTCTGATTTTCGCCTCAACGTTTCCCCCCGCGCCTTGAGTGTCTGCCACGCAAACAAAGGGACAGGGTGATTTTAGGAATCAGGGACAAAACAATCCAGGAACGACTTCTTAGGGCCCTAATTTAGATTTGAATAAAGCAATAAAATGGTGTAGAATTGTAGAAAATAGTCAAAATCAGGCTACAATTATACAAGGAAAATCAAAGTCGGAGGTTCATATGATTATTTCGCTCAAGTAGAAAAATCAAGAATAAAGAATTCAAGAGAAGAAAAAAATGTTTTTTTTGCCAACTTAAACATCAGCAATAAGTGCCCTGCTTATAATAAAAAGTGTTTAATGTGTGAAAAATTCAACCACTTTTCAAGAGTGTGTAAAGCGGGCATTCGACAGGCACAAACTATGGAGTCTGAGGACACTGCTCAGAATGGACAAGATTACATAAGTTTAAGAGCGATTTCAACCACTATTAATGGGATGTCAACCAGCAAGTCTTGGATCGAAAAAATTTCTGTTAATGGGCAAAAGACATATGACTTCAAATTGGATTCTAAAGCCGAGGTTAGTATTTTACCTTAAAAGTTGCCAAAGAAATAAATATTTCTCGAGTTAAGCAGAGCAATTTCATCTTATCATCTTGGGGCAATGAAACTTTTAAAACAAAACCAGTTAGGAATTATTATTATTATTATTATTATTATTGAATCCGGTGTCTATTGGCCTGGAACCTAAGCCTATGTGGCTTTTGTCTTCCAATTTCCCCCAACTCATACCCGGAATATCTCCCCCCGTAGTGTACCGGTTTGTCCACAATATCCTAAAATCTTTCAGCTCCAACCCTCCCAGCAGTCCCGCGAGAGTGATGCCCCTCCCCCCCCAGAAACACGAAACCTGGTACAAGAGAAACGGGGACACTGACATAAATAGTGATCCACCGTTTCCCTAACTCCATCATCACAGTTCTGGCAAATGGAACTAGAGGTCCTCCCTATATTATGCAAATGACTAGCCACCCATGTGTATCCAGTCACTACACCCACCATGGTCGATTTAGGAATTAAATTTATTCAAAGAAAAATTCAGTATAAGCAGCAGGAGGTAAAATTTCATGGACTTACCGTATCTAATAAAGGGATAAGACCAAATAGGGAATATACTGAACCTATAAGAGATATGGAATCGCCCAAGGATAAAAAAAGGGGTGATCAAGCTTTTAGGTATGCGGGAAGATTTATATCTAATTTAACCTGTTACAAGTGTTAACAAGGCAAGACGTGGAATGGTGTTGGACGATGTACAAGAGGGAGCCTTCCAAGCAATAAAAAAAATGTTCTGACTAATATTCTTGTATTGTCATTTTTTAAACCAGATCTTCCAAATGAAGTACAAACAGATGCTTCTCAGGATGGGTTAGGATGTTGTTTATTGAAAGAGGGAAACCCTGTAGCATTTATGTCGAGAAGCCTTAGCTCTTCAGAACAAAGGTACTCCCAGATAGAGAAGATGTTAGCGATTGTATTTGCGGTGGAAAAACTACATCGGTTTATTTATGTAATGTAAACACGATTGGTTACAAACACCAAAATTCTACCTTTCAACAATCCAATATTCGTGATGTGTTAAATTTCTTTTCTAATTTCATATACTTATCAATCAAATCCTTATCAATTAAACAATACTTATTACTCTAATAATAATATCAATTATCATTATAGTAAATATAATTCAAAGTATACTACAATATTGAAAATAACAGTTTGAAATTCATTCATTTTCAAAGGGCCCCTGCGCTTCCTACAGCCGGCCCTGCTCTTTAAGAGAGAGTATCCAATTAAAAGGCATATTATAAAATTCACTTAGTTCTGTTAGTGTGAAATGAGATGATCCTCTGGGATATTAAATAAGAGAGATCACCAATTCAACATTCTTTGAAACACAGAGAACTGTGTGTGTATCCTCCACACACAATCCTAACAATGACGTCAGGAAAGGGTCTTCCTCAGGTATAACAATTTCAGAAATTTTAATTGCCCTCTATCAAATATATTTAGGGCCCCAAATTTCTGCTATATGTAGTAACACACTTCCCGATGTGGAAACATAGAGTTAAGTTTGAATTAAAATTGCCATTCCTAGAAAAAATGCTAAAATGGAGGCAGTTGCAGAGGCTTTTTTTGTTAGAAAAGCCTTATAAGTCAAAGAAAACTTTGTGCGAGTGAAAAGGTAATTACCTAGTAATTAACTTAATTAGTAATTGTCATTTATAAATATAGTTCACTACTGGCCAACTCTCGCAGGTAAGTCGTCGTAAAATTTAATTATAATTATTTTCATAAAACTTACTTTTCGTCAACGTAAGAAAAATTCAACACCTGGTGACTTAATATCTTGGACATACCCAGTGTATGAATAGAAACTTTGAACTAAAAAATTAATTGTATACACCCTATAGTGTGCTGATAAGTTCTTACAAGTCCATGCATGAACATGTATGGGTATGAACTATGAAGTGATCGTGTTAACAAACCATAAACCACTAAGTTTGGATAAGATGGCTGGGAGACTGCAACGTATGAGAATGAGGTGCATGAAATATAGCTTAAGTGCCAAATACATGCCATGAATGCGGATATCATGAGCTGCGTTGAAGACTCAGAATTCAACGGACGAACCAGAATGCCTTATTCACTGCTTGAATTAAAATGACACCGGAGCGTAATCAGCAGTATCGGCAAGCAGTAGATGAAGACGAGGAGACTCGATTATTGAATCAATATTGTCATTCAGGGTGGCCAGAAGGGAAGAGCGAATTATCCAACAATGTGAAACATTATTGGAACTTAAAGGACCGGATTAGTGCAAATGACGACTTGGTCTTTCTCAAACCAAAAAAACAAGTCCCCAGAAAGTTTAGAAATGATTTTGGAACGCATACATGCAAGTCATTAGGCCAGCTAGGCCCTTAGAAGAGTTGCATGAAAGGGATAATGTCATTTAAAAAGCGGAGAAGGAACGGAAACATGGGGCAGTTTTAAGAAAGGCACCAACCACAAGAAGTTACTTTATCCAGACAGAAGATGGACAAGAACTGAGGAGAAATCGCAGATGCCTTAAAATCTGTCTCTGAAGAATATAAATCGAAGTAATGGCACGGACAATTAGGCCATGAATTACATAAAGTTAAGTTTTTAGATTATAAAAAAAATTAAAAAAACTACCGACGTATCTGCTATGTGAAGTTGAAGTTGGTAATAAGTGCTTCTTAAATGAAGATTAAATAATTATTGGAATCAGCTAAATTAATTAACAAGGTACAAAATTACTTTCGATGTATTATTGATGCAATTGTCATATAACATAGTCTATGAAAACCCCTGTTGCATGGCTCTAGCTGTAATTGCTAAGGCCATCTTAATGGCACTGTTGCAAATGGCTTAGTTATCCATTTTATCTAAGGGAAGTAATTAATGATTTGAGAATTAAAAAATTAATTAACAAAACTTTGTTCATGTTAAAATGAAAAAGTAGAGGTAGTGGAGCCCCTCTGTGTATTGAAGCGAGCTATTTATCAAATGTGATATTACTCATGCACTAAATCAGCTGGTTCTATTCTTAGCTCTCTAAATATACCGTTTTATATTAAAAAAAAACGAACAGTCTCACAGTTTTATATTTTTGTCTGTTTCTGTTAAACTCCTAAATAGTAGGAATGAGAAAACTTGTTCTTTATAAAGAATCTGGTGTGAAACACTCAAAAACCTTCTCTTACCTCAATTACTACGAATCTAATTGACAGATTTCCTCCTAGCTTGGAGTTATTAGCAACGTTTACATGGAATAAGTCTAGGTGATGGGATATTACTTGTTGAATTTTATAGCTCTTTAACTACTCCATATAAAGGCTAACATTTTCGTTTGATACTTTTCCGATGAAATTAGTTTTAGGAGTTCTAGGGAAGCTGGGACGTTATGCTTCCCACCAAAGTGCCATTATAATGAAGCTTCCCCACCCTATATATACACTCTTTGTTCTTTAAATGAATCATATGGTGCGATTTTATAGATGAAAAATCAAAAGATTTCCTGAGATTGGGATATATCAAGGACTGAGGCAGTGAAAGTTACAGCCAACAGCTTTCTCGGTTTTCGCGTTTGCAGATGACTTAGTATTAATAGCAGATAGCAAAGAGAAGCTTAATAAAATTTAAATATATGGACCGAGAGCTGCCGGAAAGGAATATGGGTCCAAATACTTCTAAGACTAAGTGTATGGTCCTGTGCAAAGACCAATGCAAATGGAGATCCATCAACAAGTGAGGGATAGAGCTGATTCAATGTTTCCAATATTTAGGGGTGAATGTCACTGTACGGAATAGCAGAATTCAATCATCTCGGCCTAGAAAACAGTGGCTATATCCCCAAAACCCACAGATCTTCCTTTATTCAGCCCTTGTAGCCAAACTCCTGCTCCAGACAGATCACTATCCTTCGAATGGAACCATCGGAATAACAGCAAATAATGCCCGAGTTTTCTCCATTAGCCCATTGAGAGAGATCTTCCTCATACCGAATTTATAACCTCTCTCCAACCCCTACTTCTTACTCATCTCCAGGAATATTGATTTTGTTGGAAATTTTTCAGGAAAAATGAATGGGTTCTAGTGATCCCCCTACAAAGTGAGTTGGACACAATATATTACAATATGTTAAAACAAAATAAACATGTTGCAATACTGAAGATATAAAAAGGCTCAAAATGAGCAATGTTAACTGACTCTAAATAACTAAAGAGAGAAGGCAAATTGAAGATCTGAAAACTAAAGGCTGAGTTAGACAAATTATCTATATCTGCTTGCTTAGACAAATTATAGCAGATTTTTTTTTTTTATATTTTTCATTTATTTATTTTTTTATGAACATAAAAACATTAAAACGCTACTATTCATTTAAGGAAAAGCAGAGAGGATTGCATAGAGAGCCAATTGTTTTATTTTATTTGCACACTGTAAAGGATATCCGATGGATCACTGACATGAGCAATATAATGCCAACCAAGTGATAATGTACATAGGGCACTCAACAATATGTGCTATAGGTGTTCAGGTAAACTACAATTGCCCACTGAACATATTTCTTGAGTTGTTCTGGTGGTCCCGCAGAGTCTATCTGAATAGATAGGTGCAAGATGATATTTCTAGAGGTTTCACTATGTATACAAAGTTTTCGCAGGTCACTTTAATTTGGTATTTTCCAGATAGTCTGTATACTTTAACAATTTAAATACTTTAAGAATGTATTTTAACACATTCAGGTAGTATTGAGCTCAATAATTGTTATATATACATCGATATTAGAGCTGCATACATCGGATATGTGTAGTAGTATATAATAAAAATATTATTAAACATACTGAAGTTGTGGATGTTATTAAAGTAATAGAATTTTGTAATTTAAAATGTTTATATAAAAATATTGAGTATGTTATCTTATTTTACATAATAGTACAAAGTTGTACCAATATTTTGGGCATAAAACTTCTACCGACCGTGGACTACTTAAAGTTATTAGTATAAATTCACTCGAATTAAACCTTGAAAATTATACTGATTTTTTGGCCATGATGAAGTAGGGTAGGATTGATTCCTTGAAAAATTAAATTAGAATGTGATCCCAATGTAAAGCCGGTTATATCGCCAGCGCGAAGAATTCTCGCTAACAAAGTAAAAAATTATAGAGCCCGTTACAGAATGTCTAGGGAATGAGTTCAATCGAGCCTACAGAAAGGATACGTCTAGATAATGGCTTGTACTAGTTTCAAGAAAAGATGGAGGAATTAGAATTTGTTTAGATCCTCCTGCACTAAATAAAGCTCTCAAAAAAGCCATTATCCTTTTCCATCCTTTTCCAACTTTAAATGAGATATCATCTAAATTAAGTGGTTTTAAATATTTTTCCAAACTTGATGCCAGTAACGGTTGCTGCATGCTCCCCCTAGAGCCTCGAAGTTCGCTTTTATGCTGTTTTCAAATGCCATTTGGTAGGTACAAATGGAACAGAGTACCATTTGGACTCTCCAATGCCGCAGAAATATTTCATAGAATGGTGGCTCAGACTTTTGAAGACTTAAAGGGAATTGTAAGGTTGTAATATATCAGGATGATATTCTTATTTGTAGAGACGTATTCTAACAGTAGAGACTGACCATAACCCTCTTATTCCACATCCCTAATATTGGAATACTACTGTTACCTCTTCATCACCTAATAAATATTGGAATAAGAAGGTTATGGTCAGTCTCTACTGATACCTCTTCATCACCTAATAATATGGGAATAAGAGGTGACCACTCTGTCACAACGGAGTAATGTATGTCGGAGCAACACTTAACAACTAATGGAGTAATGAATTAACAACTTCTCCAAACTTGACGATGCTCGACACAGTTCGTGCAAAAACCAATATGAATATCACAGTACTATATACTGGACTGCCAGAAGCTTAATGGTTGTAAAACCGATGAGGTGGTATAAAGAATAAAGTTCATATTTCAAGAAAATTTACCAATGAGAACTGTGGAGAAAGATGCTTGTGGTGATATGATCGAGTGAAGATGAAATATATCAAAGCTGTCGAAACAACTTGCATTTCGATTGCAAACAATTTAGTAGCGCAATTTATTGGCTTTGGGTTAGTGTGACGAAGGATTGACCAGAGTTCTACAGTTCGCAATTATTGTGTTTCAACTATTCGATATTATTACGCTATTTTACATAATAAAGGAGTGGCCTTATAGTCGCACACTATGGCAAACCAACACTCACACACACTGGCTTGCTGCCAGATTACATTCTGTCTATTCAGTTTGCTCTGTGATCATATTACATCTTTCATTATGGTACATAAAGGAATTTAGCATACCACGACTTTATAGAAATATTCATACCACTTCCTCTTTACTGCAATTTTATATTTCTGAGTGACAAATTTCTTACAAAAGTGGGATTTTTATTAAACGTCGTTTAGTAGTATTACATATAAATATATAGTTTGTGGGAGTCATTTTGAATTTTAGGGCATGAATTCTACATAAACGTGATTACATAGTACAGTATCGCTCTCTGTCTGCCACCAGCAACAGTTACAACCATAGCATACAAGTTAAGCATAAATCACACATTCCCCACAACCATCTAGTTTTCTGGAAGAATGTTGCAACTAAAAGTGAAAGGTTTCTATATTTGTTTGTGTTGCCACCTCAACAAAAATACAGAACAAACTCACTTCAACCCGTACACAAACAAACAGAACAAAGAGTAATAAAATATTGATACAAATCTGGTGGGAAAAACTCGCCAAATTATTCTTGAGGTAATTTACAGCTTTTCATTCATTTATTTATATGGGCGTCACCAGTTATACATTTCACGAGTAATTCAAATTTGCATGCGAGATATTTTTGTTT
>JAAEAF010010591.1:0-14785 GCA_011037195.1 Triatoma infestans
TTTTGGTATCACTATGGGATCCGACAGTAGGCCAGCGGTTGAAATTCTAAGACCGGAAGTACCACTTTAATAAATGTTTTTTTCCCTTTTTTTTGCAGTTTTCTCAAAAATGGCTCCAACGATTTTCTTGGAACTTGATATATAAACTGCACTTAAAAGATCTACAATTTTTATTTGAAACATTTCTGCAGTAAAATGCATTTAAGGGCACTTTTAGGGGAGGGGGTGGTGGGTTGTCCTCTAAAGTCCTATTTCAGTTTACTATACAATTCTATCATCTAAACAATATTAATTAGAATTAAATGTGTTGTTGAAATTCCGAGTTTGAAAAAATCGGATGACCGGAAGTGCGATTTTTACTAAAATGTATTTTTCAGTTCTCTGGTATTTTTTACTTTCTTGCAATTTTCTCAAAAATCGCTCGGACAATTTTTTTTAAACTTTGAATATCAACTACACATGCAAAGATTTACAACTTTTATTTAAAACATTTCTCTGGAAAAATTCATTTAAGGGGTGGGGTTAGGTTTCCTCTCAAGTGCTATCCATAGTTGATTATACAATCCTACCATCCAAACAAAATTAATTATAAATAAATAGATGTCCAAAATTCCGAGTTGCAAGAAAACAAGTAAACCGGAAGTGCGCTTTTACTGAACTTTTTTTTTTTAGTTTTCGACGGACTCCAACGAATTTCATCAAATTTAGTACACAAACTATAAAATTTGTCAATTACAATTTTGAAGACTGGAGTAAGAGAAAGTTGTGTGAGTGTTTCACACCAGATTTTTTTTAAATCAAAAAGAGTATTTGCTCATGAATTTCCCTTTTCAATGTTGTTTCATTATTCCACCAAATCCATTATTTATTTCTTTGAATATTTTCCATTTATATCTTTGGACTTTTCGTCTTTCTACCTTCCCAATCATTGATAATCTAACCTATGGCGCAACAGCCCATAAAGGACCAAAGCTTGCCAGACGGCGATATATTGGGGGGCTATGGTAAGCACGTCGCACTTCCCTCGCCATTTAGTTCTGACCTTGGTCCCTAAACAACCCCGTGACTGGTGGAAAGCTTAGGCAATTCCAGTCGCGGGGTTGGAGCCAACCCGAGCGTCCACGCCGCAGGGACTGGGCAACGTGCTTTGCACGGCTAATCGGGCTCTGGCGGCAGACACCACTGCGGAGCTACACAACATTTACTCTGCATCCGCCGTGGTAACACGCTCACTTACTCACACCACAGACACACTAGCGATCTCACGCCGCCCTGACGGGGCCCATTTTTTGGGCCTCCGAAAACAGGTCTTTACTTCAGAGAGTCTATTTGGACATTGGAAGAGCTGGAGCGGATGTGGGGGAGCGGCTTACACGCTGGAGATTCGTCCAGGTACCTGTAGTGTAGGGACCTGGTGAGGAAACAGCAAACACCATACAGTTCAACACCACATTTACATATATTTCACCAACACTATATCCCCCCTTTCAAATTCTACAAAAAATATGGAAGAACAAATAAAGAAAGGCCCTCAGTCCGTGGCAATGAGGGTGCGAAAATCACCACGAAGGTCTCCGGTGTTGTTGAGGAACAAGGCACACCGGTAGTCATGGCTACTTGTTCCACCAATAAAGATGTTGTAGGTGAGTTTAGTGGGGGCGCATCCTCGAGGCAGGAAACTGCCGGGAACCTCCCGGCTTCTCCTTTGAGAGGCCTGGAGAGGGGTGCCTCCACAGAGAGTTTAAATAAGAGCATCGAGGAGCTTTTGCTGGCCTCCCCTGGTCGAAGCGAGGGGACCGCTGAAAGGCGGACCCCGAGTGAGACCAAAACAAGGGAATCCAGCAAAAAGAGGAAGAAGAAAAAGAAGAAGGGTGCGGAGGAGACGCCAGAAAGCGTCCCCGAGGCTAAACGCCCGAAAGTGGAGAAGGCCAAGAAGCCACAGGTCGCCGTGGTCAGAGCAGATGGTGAAGTGATGACCGAGGACGACGCGGAGCACGTCAGAGCACAACTTGTGGGTGCTCTGGATGATACTGGGAGTAGGAAGGGCACCCCCGATGAAGGTTGGTGGCCACAATTTGAGGAGTCCGGCGTGGTAGGTGAGGGCATGTTCCTTATCACTTGCGGCGACGAGAGGACCAGGGCATGGACAGCCAGGCAGGCTATCACACCCAGAGGTGACATTCAGTATGTTATGTTGGAGGGAGAGGACATCCCAAAGATGATTAGGGTATCAGTTTGGGTGCCAGGCAAGAGGTGTCCGTTGGAGAGATTCTTGGAACGCTTGGCAGGGCAAAATCCTGGTTTGCGGACCGATCTTTGGAGAGTGCTCAGCTCCTTCGAGAAAGACAAAGGTATGTGGATGGTTTTCTTTATAGATCCCCATTCACTCCGGATTCTTGAAGAGAAGGAGTGGAGGCCCTATTATGAGTTGACACGGATTACCTTTAAAAGGAAGGAGGAGAAACAACGAGGCCAGTCTGGCAAGGAGGAGAGTGAGGGAAAGTAATTATGTTCTGTGTGTACCAATATAATATACACAGGAGCAGAGAAGTTGTAGCGGAGATGGCTGAAGTCATAAGGGATACACCCTTAATGGTAGGTTTAATTCAGGAGCCCTATACCATCCGAGGCAGTGTGGTCGGATGGGGTGGTATGGGGTTGAGAACATTTTATGATTGTGGAGTAGATAGGCCCAGGACCTGCGTCCTGGTGTCTAAGCATATGGAGTGTTCAATGTTAAGAGAGTTTTGTTCTAGAGACCTGACGGTAGTTTCGATTAGGATAGGAGAGGCAGTAGGCAGACTGGTTTTGGCATCGGCCTACCTACCCTATGATTCAGAGGAGCCACCACCTGGTCAGGATGTGGAGCGTTTGGTGGAGTGGTGTGAAAAGGAGAACCTGCCATTGCTGGTCGGATTCGATGCCAACTCACACAACACGCTGTGGGGAAGCAGCGACACCAACCGGCGTGGGGTGACACTGGCGGAGTTTTTGGTAAGTAGAAACCTTTTTCTTTTAAATAGAGGTAAGAAACCTACCTTTGTTATTAGGAACAGGGAAGAAGTTATAGATATAACGGCGGCTTCCAGGCAATTTCTGTCCTGGATGACAGGTTGGGAGGTTATGGATGACTGGACGTTGTCTGATCATAGAGGTATTAGAATCACCCTGCGTCTTGGGATGGGAGAGGTGAAGAAGTTTCGAAATCCGAGGAGAACGGACTGGGGCAGTTTCGCCTCGGCCTTGGGAAATGGGAGGTTAGGTCCGGGTAGACCGCCGGTTGAGGGGGAAGACCTGGATCAGAGAGTGAATCGGACTACTCGCACGATCGTCCGCGCTTATGAGACTTCATGCCCTGAGCATGAGGTATTGCACAGGAAGGTCCAGTGGTGGACGGCCCGACTAACTGCCTTAAATAGACAGATGAGGCGGCTAAGGAGAAAGGCTAGGGGGAGTAATGCGGAGGAGGATTGGGAACGGTTCGTTGAGACCAAGCGAGAGTATAAAAGGGAGATTCGGAGAACGAAGAGGGACTCTTGGAGGACCTTCTGCGAAACCTTGGAGGGGGAACAGGAGGTAAACCGGGTCTTCAGGTTTTTAGGCAAGAGCGGGGAGATGTCGTTGGACAGCATTAGGAGGCCTGACGGACAGATCACCTATAACCATAATGAGGTGTTACGGGTGATGCTGGATAGACATCTACCGGATAATGTGGAGTATGTGGGAGAGTGCGCGGATGTTTCACCCGTTGTACAGGGAGTAAATTTACAGGGCAAGGAGTTGGCAAGTAAAGTGGTTACTTTAAGGAGGGCGAGTTGGGTATTCGCTACATTTAGTAAATTCAAGTCGCCGGGTATGGATGGTCTGTACCCGGTGCTGATTCAGGAGAGTTGGAACATGTTCGGTAGTACATGGGTAGAGATACTGAGAGATAGCCTCAGTTCGGGCTATATCCCTCGGGCTTGGAGAGTTAGTAGGGTCGCGTTCATTCCCAAACCGGGAAAGTTGGACTATTTAGACCCTAAAGCTTATAAAAAGTAAAGTAAAAAAAGTAAAGTAATGCCTATTTTTTCAGGCGGGCTTAACGTCCAACTACCAAATTAGGTGTCGCGGACGGGGGCGGAAGCACCTACTTTACTATTAACATTTTTTAAACAAATATAAAATTTAGCAGTTATACGCCGGACTCGAACTGCGGTCCTTCCACTTACAAGTCCGTGCTCATAACCATTACACCAATACCCGCCCCAACCACTAAAGCTTATAGGCCAATCAGCCTGGCGTCCTTCATGTTGAAGGGCTTAGAGAGCCTGGTGGACCTTTTCTTAATGGAGGATTGCGATATAAAGAGTACCTTCCATGGGAATCAGCATGCCTATTTGGCGGGAAGGTCAACGGAGACTGCGCTCCATAATTTGGTGGGGAGAATTGAACGTACGTTGGAGTCTAAAGAGTACGCGCTGGGATGCTTCTTCGATATTGAGGGGGCTTTCGACAGCGTGGCCCATGATAGGATCAGAGTGTTATTGGAGGAGAGGGGCGTGAATGAGACCCTGGTTAGATGGATAGGCAACCTCCTAACTTCGAGGATTGTCTATTCTCGTTTGGGAGTTGCGGAGAGAAGGGTGAAAGCCAGTAGGGGCTTTCCCCAAGGTGGGAGTTTGTCACCTCACTTGTGGTGCCTCATCGTTGATGAGCTACTTTGGGAGATGAACCGTAGGGGATTTTACCTGCAGATGTATTCCGATGATGGGGTAATCTTAATCACAGGGAAGCATCTGAGTGTGGTGAGTGACTTGATGCAGTCGGCGTTATCTTACGTGGAGCAGTGGTGTAGGAACTATGGCTTGTCCGTTAACCCGGACAAAAGTTCTTTAGTTCTATTTACTAGGAAGAGGAAATTGGAAGGGTTTAGGAGACCTAGGCTCTTCGGTAAGGAATTGCAAATTAGCAATGAGGTTAAATATTTGGGGGTCCTCATCAACAATAAGTTGAATTGGCGGGCCCACATTGAGCATATTTGTGAGAAGGGGCAGAAGGTTTTCTGGCAGTGTAGGAGATTAGCGGGTAAGACCTGGGGAGTTAATCCCCGAGGTGTCCATTGGATTTATGAAAAGTTGGTGAAGCCAAGGATGCTGTATGCA
Source organism: Triatoma infestans (assembly GCA_011037195.1). NCBI lineage: Eukaryota > Metazoa > Arthropoda > Insecta > Hemiptera > Reduviidae > Triatoma > Triatoma infestans. The sequence continues at coordinate 5,145 of JAAEAF010010591.1, forward strand.
GCTGTGGTGTGGTGGTCTGGCTCCTTGGTGGGGAGGAATAGCAAAAAGCTGTTGGGAGTACAGCGTACGGCCTGTTTGGCTATTACTGGCGCGATGAGAACGACACCGACGGTGGCATTAGAGATGCTGCTGGGGCTAATCCCCCTTCAGTATGTGGTAGTGGGAGAGGCAATGAAAGGGTACCTCAGAATGAGGTGCAAGGGAGAATGGGTGAGAACCTTCCGGGGGATCACACTAGGATTGAGGACAAAATTTGGCGAGTAAACCGATTTTTGCTATCCAAACTTGATGAGACGAGCAAGAAATGGGGATTTGAGAGAGATTATGAGATTACGATTGGCAGTATAGGAGATGATAACCTTACGAGGCCAACGGAGTCGGGCAGCGGCATTATTCGTTGCTATTCAGATGGCTCTAGGCAGGAGGGTACTGGCCTGTCGGGGGCGGGAGCTTGGTTTCAGGAGCTGGATAAAGAGAGTTCGGTGGCCTTGGGTGGCTTGGCCACTGTTTTTCAGTCTGAGGTGGTGGGCATCATTGAATGCTGCCACCTGGTGGGGGAGTGGCAGGGAGAGTTCAAGGAAGTGCGGATTTTCTCGGACAGCCAGCCGCACTAAGGGCTTTGAGTAAGCCTTGGTGGAGTTCGAAATTAGTGGGAGAATGTCGGAGGAAGCTCAACGCTTTGGCTCGGAGGGGTAAGGTGCATCTCTATTGGATACCCGGACATGCGGGAATAGAGGGCAATGAGAGGGCGGATCGGCTGGCCAGGGAGGGATCATCATTACCATTTTGTGGTCCTGAACCAGCCCTGGCCGTACAAAGACGTTTCGCGACAAACAGATTAGACTTTGGGAGACGAGAGCTTTGGAGAAACGCTGGGGGGACACGCAGGGGTGCCTCCAAGCTAAAAGATTTATAAAGGCAAGCAAGCAGGGAATTTCGGAGTATCTCCTGTCTCTTAGTAGGACGGGTTTGAGGACCTTGGTAGGAATAGTGACTGGACACACTTGGGTGTCCAGTCACTTGTTTAACATAGGAAAGACGCGGAGTCCCATTTGTCAGAACTGTGATGACGGAGTTAGGGAAACGGTGTATCACTACTTATGTCAGTGTCCCCGTTTCGCTGGAACTAGGTTTCGTATATTTGGGAGGACACCACTCTCGCAGGATTGTCTAGGCGAGTTGGAGTATAGGATATCTTGAGATATTGTAGATTAACCGGCAAGTTACCGGGGGAGACTAATTAAGGGGTACGGGGGGTACCGGGGGGATAAGAGCCATATAGGCTTAGGTCCCGCGCCTTTGGGCACCCGTTTCCGATAATAATAATAATAATAATAGTTCTGACCTTCGCTACCTAGGTGCGCTGTAGCTTCCCATTTTTTCTCACGATGCTGGGTGAACATGACTCTGCGCTCACGGGAATGGAACCCTGAGTTCTCGCAGCCACTAGACTAACACGTGAGTCTTGATAGCAGAACTTGTGCCTGTGGATTAGCACAAAGGTGCCTCTAGCAGACCAAGATATTGTTAGTCCATACAAAGCTGAGGTCCTGCGTCCTGCTTGCATTCCAGGATTTAACAACAATAATATTTATTATACTTTCATATTATGTGTTTTTTCAATCTGTTTCATTACGTACACAATAAAATTGACCATCTAAACTTTTACCATCAAACTATTTCAGTTTAAAACAATTCGCAGGTCCTAAATTATTTACCTGATTAATGGAGTTAATTAAATTAACTAGAGAAATTAATGAGTGGTGAATGGAAGAGAATGTTTGATTGTACAATACGGACTGTTTACTTGGAGGATGAGAGTAATATATGTTGGCCAGCAGAGCTGTGAAATGTTAGCCAACTAGCTGTTATATCTACCATCGATATATCATGGTGTATACCTGTGAGAAATATTAACAGCTTCCTTGAGAATGTCTCCCGTTTGGAGTGCTACATAACCCTTTCACACTGGTCTTTTAATCCCACAACATTGTTCCCCTTTTTATTTAAAAAAAAAAAAAATACTGGAGTGAATACAGAATTGTCTTGTTATTCAACGGTTGTTTAATTGTTTTTTTATAAGAGGATAACTGCTTTTCAGAATGAATTCATAAAAATAATAATAATAATTTCTATCTGTATTTAAAGCCTCAGCATAAACAAAACAAAAAAAAAATGGGTCAGCCTAATACAAATATTTCTATTAATTTTTTTCTCTAAAATTTTTATTGAAAATTTTGTAGAAAATTAGAATTAAAACTATAAATTCTATTCACTAGCCCACAATGGGTATTCCAATCTACAATAATAACAGCTCTAATATTGAATAAACGCTAATGTAATGTACTGTTGAATGGTTGATGTATATATGTTTTAGTATGGCACGAGTGGTTTTGAAATGGTGATTTTTAGAAATTCTAGAAGAATTCAGTGAGTTAGGAAATAGAATTAATCCACGCTGTAAAAACAGCTATTTTAATGTCTAGATAGATTGTTATACATTAATACGAGCTGAACTAAATATAGCTAGGTTAGACAACATATCATTCTATAACATAACATTCTATACGGACAGAATGTCAGTGTAGAACCACTTCTTGAAAATATAACAGTGCAACGCGTTGGAGACTTCTTGCTGACTGTATGTAAACTCTTTATAAGACTGACTGTGTAACTTTGTGTCTCTTATTTATACTAGATCGCATTCCAATGAGGTCTTTTACAATAGAGTTTGGCTAAGTGCTTTGTCTTCACTACCTGTCCTCACCCTTTGTCCTCACCCAATTGTTCAGTTTTGCATCTAAACTTATTTTTTTTTAAATATATTTATTTTCTGCTTCTTGCTTCCATTACATTTATATTGATACTGCAGTACTAACACATATGACTTGCTAAGGTTGTTGATGTGTACACCTGCTTGAATTAATGACGAGCCAAATCTATCTCTTACACTCATTTCGACGAGCACATTCTCTAACAGCTTTTCAGACGAGTAAGAAGGTCTATGTCGGGTTGAAACCTCATCAATGGTTTGGTAAGGAACCAACGTTTCGTCCACAATGCAGTCAGATTCGTCAAGGTATTTGTTGCTTTGAGTACTATACACTGTGGTAGTAACATTGAAATTATTCAACAACTACCGTGAAGAAGGCTACTGCAATATGGACGAAACGAAAGGTTTATGTATCAAACCACAACGTGGCAACCCTAAAACAGTGTTTATTATGGTGTTGGCTACAGAAGCCTGAAAATTCAGACGACTATAAGTTTTGTTTGCTCGGGGTGAGGTTATAATACCCTGCGTCCTTACAGAACGTTTGTGACCAGCTATTGGCACCAGAACTGAGACACTATCATACTAAAGCATTATTATTACCTTTTTAAAAATTACATGATCTGGGCAGGATCTAGGAAGTACCTGCTATGCGTCCAAGCTTCTAAAACTTGGATGCATGGATGATACCGGTCGCCGTCCGTCGCACATGTTGCAATCTCTCCCAACAGCCTACAAAATCTGCACACGTTTTCGCATTCTAGCTCTAGCCCTTCTTCATTTACTACCCGAACCTACAATACTCCCAAGAAGAAACATGTGAGTTCACAGAAGTTTATTTCCGCTTAGAATGATACGCTTCTAAAGAATTTGGCCTATGTCCATCTAGGAAGGGTTTTTCAGAGCGATATTTTTTTTTTACTTCCTCTTCATTTCCGAGCTCTTCCAGAGAGATTGACCACTTATCCCTTAAAAAGAGTTTCGTCCTTGTCTTCCCGCACTTTAAAAGGAGTTTACCGCGCTTTTACTTACCAGACAGTCGGCCATTTCAATACTACCTTTCACGCTAACAGAGAGTCAAGCTATTAATTCTGCTCACATCATTGAGTTTGCCGAAAACCATTTTTCCCAAATCATGTTCGAACTTTAATGGCAGTATTTTCCATCGACTTATGTACATACATGCGTTCCATGTATATGCGTATACATAGAACATACGCAGAGAATCTACAAGAAAAGTTTGAAGTTTAAGATTTATGTTCTATTATTGGCACCAATGCTGTTTTGTCTATTCACCCATTGGCAGTTCAAGTGTGTTCATCCGGTTTACGACTAATATCTAGAGGCATTTAACCTTTAATCAATATCGAAATCTCCTAACATTGTTTATTTCTATACTTCCAGGTTAAACTGTTGAGGTTAAACACACTTGAAGAGGTTTGTTTTTAATTAGTTTGTAAACAATTTCCGCCTAAAATATTTGATATATAAAAAACAAGCCACGGTCAAAATGTGGTTTTGCGGTTTCTGCCCTGTATAATTGCTATTGCCGCAAATGAGATAAACACTTTTAGAATTTCTATTTTTACAAAAAATTATGTGATTGTAATTTTTAAAGTGTATCCATATCTTCAAGAAAACACTGAATTTTTTTTTATTTTAGCTTTTATTATAAGATGAGCGTTTTTATATTTCGCGATTTGTATGTTGGTATAATTGCAATTTGGTACAAGGTGCTAACCAGTTAAAAACTAAAAATCTGCACATTTGACCCGGCAAACCATGACGGGCAAAGATTGCCATATGTTGGTATTTGTGAGGGGGCGCGCCTTTTAGTTCTGGTTTCCGCTTCTAAGTTCGCTGCCACAATGCTGATAAAAAAACGTTTAAGCTTCACAGGAATCGAACGCTAATTTTTTGCACCCAAAGGCGGATATTTTCCACTTTACAGATGACTACATTCTGTATACAAACATTGATATCTATGGGTGCCAGAATAGATCATTTAAGTCGCAGTGGATTTGGCTTTTTAACCCTGCCCTCTCTCTCTCTCTCTCGCTAATCACCATCAGCAACATTTCAACAAAAAAGAAACTTCAGATAAAAGCAAAGTTCTATTGAATCCGGAAGTTTATATTAATAGTTTTAGTTCCGATCTATTGGTACCTATATTACTATTCATTTTATTATCGTATATCACGTTTCATTCAGTTCATGTTGTAAAACAGGAAATACATTCACTAAATGACACTATTTCTAGTCAATTTCACTACATGCTGCCGCATTTACGATACGAGACCACATACTAAGACTAAAAGAAACTTGTTCCATGTTTGAAAGTAATTATTACTTGTTATGATAGTCAATAATTTGGACTATTGAATGGAAAGTATACTTTTATAGATTTCCATTCATATATTTATAATTTTCAATTAAAATATTTAGGGGGTGGACACTGTTGAAACACTGGCCAGTTAAGTTCTTCCTGTTTCCTATTGAGAACTTCATAACGCCTCTACAGTTCTTTGCACGTACTTTCTACTATAATAAAGGTGCTAGTTAGGCAGTTATCTTATCAGCAGAAATTAGGTCTTCCTAGTATTCTAAAGAAGTTACGCTACAAATTAATGAAAGAAACATTTTATAAGGAAAACTAATTTCCACAAGAGAACAGCGCTACCTAACTTAAATTTGAAATTTTCATTATTTTATATTTTACATTTTTTGGGGGAAAAAAAAATTTTTATGTAGTTCTGTGGAATTCGTGACGTTAAATTTTTTAATGTTATATGGGATTAGTTCGATGTTAATGGCGCTCTCTTCTGGACTATAATATAAACACTGGTATATTTGAAGATTAAAAAAAATTTGTCGTGGTATTATATCGTTGTATTAACAACTGTTAGAGAAAGTAAAAAGGGTGGGCGGTGAACGGTGATCTCTGATGAACAACTCTCTTAAGTTACTCCACAGAAGGTGGAAAAAGAAATTAAGGTTATGTCCAGATAATAAAGTAAAGTGTAGTTTCTTGTATTGTATAATTAGATGGAGATGCATGGAAATTTAACAGAAATGATGATGATGAAGTTGATAAAGGCGCTCTCAGCTTTTTGATGTGGGAGAAAAAATAAATAAATTTGTATAGTTACTTTCATTTTCTTTTTGCGCAAACAAGTGTGGTGAAATGTCGTGAGAAGAGTAACGCCGTACTTCTCATGGGTTGTGTGCAGATCCCACACTCACACCAACTTCAGTTCTATTATTAATAATATTGTTGTTATTATTATTATTATTATTATAATATAGTTATAAAAACAACTTGGTGCCGTTCTTAATTAATACTGAGAACAGTTAGTAGTACTTTTTTTTTAAATTATTATTATTTATGGTATATAAATAATAAGAGATGTAAGTACAGCTGTTTATTCAGTAATAGGGACTTCCTGTAATATTTTAACAGTTTTCTTTTATAAATGTGTGTATGTATGTTTTTATAATAATGAATCTATAGCTAGGTTAGGACTTGTAAATTTACTATTTACTGAAACCGTTTTGAAATGAAAAAGAAAAAAAAAACGTTTCTATATAAACAGGTTGCCATGAAAGCCAGAGCTCGATAACCACAAAATGAACTTGTATCTAACCTAAAATTCAATTTTATTAATATGAACATACCAGATGCTAGTAGTATTCAATCATCGTATAACAATCATAATAGTGTAATAATAGTTGCGGCTACAAACATAGCAGATGTTAAACCTGATGAATATAATCAAAGTTTTCACTATTCATAGAGATCAAAGAAAAATCACTACAAATAAATTAAAAAAAAAAAAAAACTGGTTTGAAACACTTACACAATTTTCTCTTTTAACACTTTTTAATCAAGAAATTTGATTTAATAATCGCAAAGTTACGTTCAGTTGGGCTGACATAAAAATAGTTGTGGATATTTTATTATTGCATATCTGAGTGGCCTTGTGTGCCAAAGCGCCACAGATGTCAAAACTAAGAATGCTTGTACAAATTCAATATTTTAAACTAAATCGACAGACCTCTCTCCAATATCTCTTGAGATATTTTCTGTGATAGCCTGCTTCTTTTTGTAGTCATCGACCGGTTTCAGGCGTTTGCCCATCATCAAGAAGTTTTTGTCAAAACAGTGTGATAACATAGTCATGCACAAACCAAATTTAGTTGATACACTATCAACTAAGTGTGTTAGTTTACTATTCTATTTAGTAATTAACCACACTATTAAACCCTAATCTAAACAAATAAATGCCTATCACTTTTCTTTGAAGCATTTTTCGTGGTAAATTGATTTTTGAAGGATACTGGGAGCAGTTACAATGTTAATAATATTAACTCTGTTGTACTATTTCAGTTTTTCTACATACAGAAAAAATTAAGTGCATACATTAAAAGTATTTGCTAGAATTCTAGATTTGAAGAAACTTAATTGACCGGAAGTGTAACTCTAGAATAGGTTTATGGGTTATTGGGGGTGGGGGGACACTTGTATCTGTAATGGGATCCGAATCATTAAATGTTCAGAGGATCTGAAGAGCGAAGAAGCAGACATTAAATGAATAAAACGTTAGTTACTCCCCATCTAGGCCAGACAAAAGAGGTTGAGTACGATTCACATAAAAAGAGCGACAATCAGGGAGTTTAACGACAGTTTTTATAACAGTACATCCATTCAGCAACCTATCTACTTACTTTCTATTTACTCAGCCAGTCTGTCTCTTTATTATTCTCCAGTTTCTTTGAAACTGTATTCTTTTAACTTAGTATATATCATTATAGAATAGCTTTCAGACTTTTTGGAGTTTCCACGAAAACAAGCTCCAATCATTTTCTTTTAAACTTGTAATCTTGTAATTGGATTGTTTTGAATTGATCATTTTTTATTATAGAAACATATTTTCATAATAATAAGAGTAAATAAAACATTTATTTAAGACAATTTAGAAATATATTTTAATTTTAGATAAGCTTTCATTGTAGTTATAGTGTGATACAAATTATTTGAAAGAATATAATTGTGGGAGTGTTGAATAGCGTTAAAGTTTGTAGCCTCAGGCAGCGACAGACAGCCAGGCAGACACACAGTCTCTACAAACAAACAGTAACGACCTTTCATAACATCCCTGTAGGCATAACTTTACGAGTTACTACGTTCTCTATGAATACATAAAAAAAAAAGTACATCAATGAAACACTGTGTGCGAGTGGTGTGTATATTGTAGTTTGTAATAAGGCAAAGGTTTGGACATTCACAGAATTAACTATTATCCTTTTCAACACTTCTATATTATAATACTTCCACATTCAAGTTATTTATAATTCTTCTCATTTTATAAGTTTAATATATTCAGTCATAAGATTTTTTTATGGCAGATCATTGGCCAGAATAATATTATTTACTCTCTCTTACTCCTGATAAGAGGAGCGATAGCGATCGTCTCAAATTTTCGAAATTTGAATTTTCACCGGAAATACATGTTTTGAGGTCCGCTGAGTCCGAAAAAAAAAACATTTTTGGCAATTTTTACTTTCTCTTGCTCCCCTGAATCCAAAAAAGTGGTTCTTAGCAAATGGTCTGAGTGTGTGGGTGTGTATATGAGAACAGCATAGCTCAAAAAGAAAAACCGTAGAAAGTTGAAACTTGATATTCCGTTTAGGTATCACCATGGAATCTGATAGTACGTTATCTGTCAAAATTCCTCAACCGGAAGTACCACTTTACTAATTTTTTTTTTTCTTTTTTTGCTTTGGGCAGTTAGGGGGAAGGGGTGGTTAGGTTTCATCTAAAGTGCTATTTCAGTTTATTAGACAATTCTGTCACCTAAATAGTGTTAAATAGAATTGAATATGTTGTTAAAATTCCGAATTTGAAAAAAAAACGAATAACCGGAAGTGCGTTTACTGTACCACTTTACTAAATGATTTTTTTTCACTTTTTCGCGATTTTCTTAAAAATGGCTCCGACGATTTTCTTGTAACTTTGTAATATAAACTAAACATACAAAGATCTACAACTTTTATTTAAAACATTTCTCTGGGAAAATTTATTTAAGGGCACATTTAAGGGCATTTTGGAGGAGGGGGTGGGGTTATGTTTTTCTCTAAAGTGCTATCATAGTTGATTATACAATTCTAATCATCAAAATAAAATTAATTATAAATAAATAGATCTCCAAAATTCCGAGTTTCAAGAAAATAAGTAAACCGGAAGTGCGCTTTTACTGAACAGTTTTTTTTTTCAGTTTTCGACGAACTCCAATGAATTTCATCAAATTTGGTACACAAACTATAAAATTTCTCAATTATAATTTTGAAAACTGGAGTAAGAGAAAGTTTTGTGAGTGTTTCACACCAGATTTTTTTTTTTGAAGCATTTTTCCGTAAACAAAATTGATTTTAGGAGGAATTTTTTTTTTATAAGTCTGTCAGTTAGCTTTTAAATTTAAACTGTACAATTTAGTTAGAGGTTAAACTTAGTTTGGACAGAGGGCGCTCCATATAAGGCCGGTCAGGTGTACAAGTAATAAAACTAACATTTTTTTGTAATGGCCGGTTCAGCAAACATTGTAATAATTGTAATTTTAAAGAAAATTTTGTTAAAGGTTTTTGAATTTTCTCTAAAATGTCTTTCAGCTCTTTTCTTTAAAATTGAAATACTTACTGCGCAGATAAAAACCTATCACTTTTCATGGGAAACCTATCAAATTTTACCGGAAAAACCTGATTTTAAAAAGTTCTGTGGCGTTAAATTCAAATGCTGTATGCAATTGGTATAGTGTTGTTGACACTTACTTTTGGACTATAATTAAATAGTTTTATTACACTTGTCCCCCCC
>JAAEAF010010592.1:0-22993 GCA_011037195.1 Triatoma infestans
AAATGAGAAACAGAATTCGTAATTAGCAATAAACTGACTTTTTAATAAAGGAAAAATCTTGCTTTAATATTTCTTTACTAAATATATGTAAATGTCTTTGCATTTATTGACATTTTATCTGGAACAACTAGCTGCCTGCTGCTTATGGCTTACTAACTGATTTGATCCAGCAGCAGTTGTAGCGTGCTGCAAGATGCCAACTCTACATCCAGATCAACTTTGAACAAATAAGACAAAAGGTAGCTCTTATTCCACTTCAATACTAGAAATCACAAAGAAAAAGCTAAGGGAGCTTAATAATAAGCTAACTTGGAGCTTAATATTAAGCTAACTTGGTACATTTAAGGTCCCTTCACCGCTTTACAAGGTCGTTGCCTTGGTCTCAAATTTCGACAAGCCATTACAATAGAGCACCCAGATCAGAAAATTCGTTGGCTTTGGACACTTGCCCATCATCTACATTTCATGGAAAAAGTGTGAGTCAGGCGATCACATAATGCAAATCAGAATGCGCGCTTATTTTTTTGGTAGAAATATCTGTGTTATGAATTATGACTTTAATAGAAATACGAATGATTTTTTTTTTAAAATGCCAAAAAGAAAACTTTGATGACAAAGCTCACCCCAACCATCTCCGAATATGACTTTGTCCGGACATCAAAACCGTTCCCCTAAAAGTTCCCTGACAATTGTATTGTGCTAGCCGCCCAACTCACACAATTTATCAACACACATTTATCTGGCCATTGCCGTACAAACACCTCATTATAATATCAATACATTTTTGATAATGGGAAAACGCCTGAAACCAATCGATGGCCACAAAATGAAGTAAGTTTTGAAGGTGTAAAAATTCTAATATTTCCAACAATGTGGAATCCAACATCCATGGAATCACTATATTCACTGAAACAAATTGAACTGAATAAAATCCATTCAGCAATATTACTATTCGAGACAACCAACAACTCGAAAGTCCACACTATTGAATCCTTTAGTCTGAAATCCTCCGCCTAGCCAAATCACTTAAGTTCCATACTGAACTGTTCTTCACTCAAATCCGCTAAACTTACATTTCTCAATTCCAAGTTGAAAACATTTTTCTCATCTAGGAAGTTTTACACTTTCAATTAACTGTCCTAAATATTAAACTGGTAGGAGAAATGGTACAATATATATTTATTAAATGATACTTAAAAAAAGAAGTCAAACATCACAACTACCTCCAGAAACACATAAAAATGACGTTTCAAATAAAAAAGGGCAAATTCAAAGTCCCTGACAATTTATTTATTTATTATGGTTGGGTCCGCATGATTGGAAAACATCAGAGATGCTTTCTTGGTAGGCTGCTTCAATTTGTGGTCATCGACCGGTTTCGGGTGTTCTCCCATCATCATCAGGAAGTTTTTTTTGTCAAAACAGTGTGTGTTATCGCAGTGTTTTATCAAAACATTGCGATGTCCTGATGATGATGGGCGAACGCCCGAAATCGGTTGATGACCACAAAAAAAAGCAGGCTATCACAGAAAATATCTCTCGATGCTTTCCAGCTCTGCGGAACCAATCACAACAATAATTTTGTTATTTCATTGTTATATTTATCTTTTCCGACGAGCAACAACTGAAAAACCATTCAGGAATATATACTATCCAATCATATTGGCTATAATAAAGATCTTCAATAATAAATACAAGAAATAAAGAGAAAATAAAATATAGATTCTTATATTTAAAGTTTTACTTTACGGATACTTATAAAAGAAAAATTTACCTTCATTTGAATTAGAAGAAGTTGATGAATTACTTGTAATTAGGGAGTGGTCATCTTTTCCAGAATCTGTAGAACTATTACATTTCAATGTTGATGATTCATCCATACTGGAATCAACATTTTCTAAAAGGAAAAGGTAATTATAATAATAAATAATTTACAAATATAAACGTATCTATTTAAAATACGTAAATTCTTCGAAATATGAGAAATATCAGGAACCCAAAAATAGGTCTCTTAAACAAATTGTAAAAAAAAAAATTGTACATATGTTCATCCATAAATATACTACATCAAATATGTGATCTCTGGATAACGAATAGATCCAGGTTTTAGAAACTTTTCTGGCAAATATCCCAGAAACAGGAAACGAGGCATATGTTTCACACATTAGTATAAAGTGAAAAAAAAAAAAAAAGTTATTCTTTATTTTTAAAATAGAATCGTATTCAATAATAGAAGTTTTTAAAATGCTAGTATGTTCCACTTTTAGAATTACTAATTGAACTAGTGATGATACCAAGTGGAAAAAAAAGAAAGAATCTTTCTAACAATTAGGCTGCTTTTGTTTTTATTTAATTTTATTACATTTTCCCCATTCTTTATAATGTGAAAACCATTAAATTTTATGTTCTATTTCCTGCCAGTTCTACATCTTTATAGGCTATATTTTATGTTTTAATGGGCAACTAACTACTGTTATTTCTTTTTCCTTTTTTTTAAAAAATATATTTAATCTGTATTTTTATTATGCTTTAATTTTTTAAAACTCGGCAAAAAGCTTAACTTTATATAAGATAATAATAAAAAAAGGACGCATTTAATCAAGTCTCAAAACACTGCTACACACCTCTAAAAAGTCAGATTAAGACACTTAACTGAGGCATAGCAACCGACGGGCGTTTTTTTAAGAGGAAGGAGGGCATTTAGACCTCCTTATTTTTGCTCACCGTTCAACACCGTTTGAGCTTTCTTTGGATCCAACCCGGCAAACTATCCCTTCAAAAGGCGCCAGCACTAGGAAGGAACAAAAAAATTAGGTCTGATCAAAACGACTTTCTTTGATTGCATTTCAAAACTTCTAATAGGTATCAAAATACACAATTTTATTTTGCTTCAAAATCTGTACCTGTGAAAAAAAAACTCAGTTTCGAAAGGCAATTGCGCCACCATCCACCAAACAAATAGAAAGTCTAAGTAATCATGAATAATTTTTTTTTTTTTTTTAAATTAAGGCGCGTCAACAGCTACGGTCATTTGCGTCCGGACCCTTCTCAGTGCACTGCCGGCCCTCCGGACAGTGTTCTCTCATTACAGACAACACTGACCATCACCGGACCGTGAGCTGTAAAGGCTCCTAGGAAGAGAAAATCTAAGGGCAGCCCGGCTGGACTCGAACCCGGGATCTCCGCATTACTAGTCCAGCGCGCTACCACTGAGCTAATCCCTTCCCTCATGAATAATTGAAAAAAATCTCTACGAGTTTATCTTATAAAAAACAAGTCTACAATATCTTCATTAATTTGCTATTTAATTGTATCCTCTGTTAGTTCTAATTCGAACTTAATCACAAGTTGCCTGCTTTATTAACCTGGCAAATTTCATTGTTTTTCGGCCCCCCATATTTCTAATGGAGGCGCGGAAGATTATCCTTGAAAATTTGTCAAAGGATTCCACAGTTTTTTATTTTGAATTTAATATCAGAATTAGGTATTTTATTTGTTTTATAATTATTTTTAGGCATTAAGGCCGATTAATAGGATATTAACGTATGCAATAGAGTAAAGCGGTACTTTTGATATTTTCCTTACAAGAAATGCATTCTTAATCGAATATCTGATTATTTAATCACCAAAACTGCAATACGTTGACTATTTATGATTATTTCCAAAATCATATTATAGACATTAACCTGTTATACAAGTTTTTACTTTTTTAATCCTGTTTGTCGGCCTCTGGTATCCTACGCTGCGCAGGTTTCGGGTTATCATTCTTGTGACTTGCTGGATAAATTTCAGCGTTTCTTTATTAAAAAATTATTCACACTTCCTGCAGTTGCCCCAAATTACATTTTGCATTTGGAAACTGGCACTGACCCATTGGAATTGTATATTTTAAAACTTCATTTTAAATATTGTATTAAGGTGTTAAACTACCCATCTTAGCGCCTTTCTCGGAGGCTTACTCTCGATGCTATTAAATCCAATTCGTCTTGGTTCAGTAAGTGGATTGCTCTTTTCAATAAATATCTTGTCTCTTTTGACAGTTCTTTCGAAGCTATTTCTTCCTGGGAGGGACAGCTATATTTAGGGGAGGGTCTGCTTGATAAAATAAAACTAGGTCATTTGGAGGAGTTTGAGAGGCGTGCGCTTCAGTCCAACCGGTTTACACTTTATGCTCAACTTAATCATATAGCCAATTTTTGTAGCCTACCTACTGATGGTTCAAATACATGGTCACTCCGTGATCTGAGGTGGATTTTTAAGTTAAGAGGAGAACAGATATCCAGTCCAACAAGTTCTTACAGCAACAAGATTTTTTAACATTTCTTATTTTTATGCCTTGATAAAGACAATATATTTGTCAAAACGTTGGCCAAAATTTAAGTTTTTTTTATTTTAAAAAAAAGACCGAATCTCATTATCCTTATTAATCATTGTATATTTCACAACAAAGTGAAATCTCTGCTTAATTTTCCAGAGTATGACCTAAGACACACTAATATAAATCTCTCGTTTTATTTAAACCCCTAAATCCGAAGTCCTCCGAGTATTAAAGTGTAAACTTAAATAAGTAAGAGTTTAGAATTATGTTTATCTTCCCATGTAATACAAATATTAATTAAACTGGGATAAATATAAGCCATAGTATATAGTACATATTAAATTAAATGTTTTTAGTGAACTGCTACAAAAACAGTTAAAGCTTTAAAAAATGATTCCACGAAAAAAAAATAAAATAAATAAGCTAAGATGTTATTTTAAATTAAATTTTAACATATTTTAATGGAAAACATCAATAAAATGGAAAATCATTACAAAGTATAGTAATTGCATAAGTATAGTGATTATGTTATAGAAAATACAGATTTTTTTTTTTAGCCATAAAACGTTTTACAGGAATTTCTATATAAATGTTGATTTTTCAGACGAATTTTTAGCTTATAGTTTGAAATACTTGCTTTTTTTCTCTCGTATTCTCTTAAAAGTTATTATATTAAATAATTGGATAGAATGTTATTATATACCATTGAAAATGTTCTATCTACAATTTTTTCATAGATATTTATATTATACTAAATTTATATACAGATTTATAAATTATATAAATAAATAAATATTAATTGTAATTATAAAATAAAGAAAGTATTAATCACAAAAATGTAAAGAACCTTAGTAATATGTAGGTTACTTATCTTTGGAGAAATACGTCTCGAGAACTGATTTCATAACCATGTGTAGATTAAGAGAGGTTTTTGGGTTCGATCCTTATAAAATGTTTAGCCTCAAAATATTCTTTGACAAATAAAGAATAAAACCAATTTTTGAAATATGTGATAAATACAAATTTTCATACGTTTACGATCTGTTAATTACACTAATTTAATTGGTATAAATAAAGTGAGAATATTCATAAATAACGGTACACATTTCATAATGTTACACGTAAATAATATAAATCATTATCAGAATAAAAATTTTGAGGTTATAATGTAGAGTGTACCACTATAACAAATCTACTTTATTTATATAACCTCTCAATAATTTCCCTTTATTATCATTATACCATTGCAGCAAAACCTCTTTCCAGTTTCTTTAATCTATGCAATGATCAATTAATATTAAAATGAGTCACATTGAAATATTAAATAAGAAATTGTCAAAAACATTTATCATTTTTCAAATAATATCGCTTATATAAACAAAAACACATTCTGGCTAATTACACATCTTATCATAATTTTAAGGCATTATGAAAACAATTTCAAAAACACATTATCATTATGAGTGTTCTATTATTTGTTTCTGTTTTCGTGTTCAAAACTTATTCCCCTATTTAATATAATGTATTAATTCCAATTCCTCATTAAGAAAAATTTTACTGAAAATAATGTTGGAATTCTGATATATTTTAATTAAAGTGGTCTCCAAATTTGGAAAAATTTGTTTACGCGTTCTTTAACATGTATTTTTTTTTTTGTTTAATAGGACATTGGTTAATTGCGTTAATCTGAATCTAGTATTATTAGGTACATTTAATTTCTAGGCCATATTAAACGTTGGAATGTTTTATTAAGATTTACTAGCATGCAGAGAACTCTAGATGGAAAGATTTGCCCGTTTTACTTTTTCTTACTGCTTTAAGAGAAAGTACTGTGAGGTTTTTAGGTTTAGAACCCATATCTTCACATTATTATGAACTGATAAATCTGAAGACGTTTCTATATATTATTAATATTTCTTTGGGCATTATTTTTAAAAAATAGATTATTGTTTATGTTAATTTTCTAGCAGCCAGGGGGCAGATTAATTTCAGATATTTCTTAATATTAAATCTCCTGGCAGAGGCATTTCCAAGATGTTGGCGAGCAAAATATACCTTCACGGAAGGGCTAAAAGTGCTAAGGTTACAAGATACTAGCTTCCTAAAGAAGGGAACCAATTATACAATATGCTAAAGATTCATTTCATGTAAGAAACCAGTAGGCTACAAAAATGAATGCCCTTTCAACTTCTTTGTAAGAAAGTTGCTAGCAATTCTTCAAGTTTGGTGCAAACCTCTAATGCAGAAGGTGGAATTATACTGATATTGAGAAAAAGTCTGGGGGGGAAGGGGCACAGTGGGCCATTTTGGCCTGACTTTTACTTATGAAAACACCGGAGTTCTGCACCAGAGTATGCTTCTTTTTTTTATCATGACAAATTGAAATTGATTAAATAGTTCTGTAACTGTCGTCAACACTAAACTCCTGTAGTGGAAGAGCGAAATGGAAAAATAATAGTTTTGGAAAATAGTTCAGTAAAATAAATTTGTGAAAATTAGCTAGTTCAAATAGTGTATTTTAGTGATGGGGATAGAGTCAGGTACTACAATCTAGGTCAATGTAAACCAAGAGACAAAGGGCAAGAAACAGTTAGGGTAAAACAATAAAACTCCCTCCCGGCATACCGGCATTATTTGAAAGGATTTGAACTATGAAGAGAAGACATTTCCTTCAAGATAGTCTGAGCTAGACATTTCACCACAACACTTCAGGAATCAGTGCCAGTTTAAGTTTAATCAATCCAGTATACTTATAAGCATATTATTGTGATATTGTAAAGATTAAATTCTTTTAAAGAATAATATATTTATTTCAAAACAGTAGTGCTCTCTTGATTATTACTAATACTTCTCTCTTAAAAATATATACTTACAAGCCCTTTTACTAAACCGCTCGTGCTACACCAACTACTACTCAAACCAAACACCACACCAAATACATTTCACTCCCCTGAAATGGAGACTTTTAATTTAATATTACCCCCGTTAAAAGTGCACCGATTTGAAACAACGGATTTCTTACACAACATGCGGGTGATTTAACATTTATTGAGGGCATTAAAAAAAAAAATAGGTTACTGTTTATGTTAATTTTCTTAGCAGTCAGGGCCTGAATTAATTTCAGATATTTTCTAATAAAATCTGATGTTGAATCAATCGTACTCGCATGTCTCTCTATTTCTTATATTTAATTTTGGAATGTTAACACACATACACCCTTAATTGTTCCTCTGTTATAACAAGGATAGTAGAATGTATCATATTTTACTCGAAATATCTTAAACATCAATTTTACAGGAAAAATGCTTCAAATGAATGTAACATAGATTTATATATGTGCAATTGGTGTTCGAAGTTTAAAGGGAACCGAAACAATTCAGTAAATTGCACTTCGATTACCGGATTTAGACTGTACGTTTCATGTCGAGAGTGTGTGAGAGAATAGATTGGCAAATCAATCCGTACAAAACCACTTTTTCCTGCTTAGGGGGACCTCAAAACATGTTTCATGAAAACTCTTGACACAAAAAAATAATACTTCCTTTTTAAGCAAATAAATGTGAGTAACATCTGGAAAATATATTTTCATTTTACTTCGTTAATCTCTATTAAGCTTTCAACCGTTTAGAATTTTTATAGGTCTAATTTTGTTTTGTACCTATTTATAATCTAATTATGTTACTTTAGTTTCACTTTTTGTCATGAATTAATTTTAAATGTTCTAAAAATACCGGTTCCAGGTCATGATTCTTCTTATATGGGCTATATAATATTCTTGTAACAAACGGAACATGAAGTACTATAATTCTGAATATATTTTGTTTCCTTCTTTGCATTTATAATTCAACTTTTTAGTGATGAGAAATTTTATTTAAATAATTCTTTTTAAACAAATTAAATACGAAGTATTTACACAATTTTATCAATTTGTATTAATCTGTCACTTATTAAAAGAATTAATAAACTTTGTAATTTCTTAACAAACTTCAGTGAATTTCCGTAAGAATTTTTATTTTGTAGTATCAGAAGAAATATTAGTTTATTTTTTCCTTTTAATTTCTCTCACTAATCGGAATATTTCTTTGGTGCATTCTGTCATATTCACTAACACTTACCGATGACAGTAAGAGGAAGTATTACGATTGTGTTAAGTTTTCGAAATTTGTGTTTTCACCGTGGAAATATATGTTATGAGATCCCTTGATTAGGAATTTTTTTTTTTTTGGCAAATGGTCAGTGTTGTAGTGGGAGAAGAAATGAATTAATTAATAAAATAATTTTGGCAAAAATAATGTATTTTAGAGTCAGGTACTATAATATAAGGTCATTGCTATTAAAGAGACAAAAGCACAGGAATCCGTTAGAAAAATAACAATGCCACTTGGCCAACTGTTTTGTAAGAGAAAATCCCCCATTAGAGAGGGCATTCCTTCCAAGACAGCCAGAACACTTGCTTCAGGAATCGCTCTCTTAAATTCATGCCAGTGATTTGCCTTTATTCTTAGATCATTTATTAAGATAGTTTGTTGTAGACACCGAAGCAGAACACTTGTTTTTCGCTCTCTTAGCATCAGTGCATATTAATAAGCTAATAATTTCTTTGCAAATAACTTGTAGTTATTATTTTAATAGAATATATTTATTGTTAGCAGTGGTAGACTACTTTCTTATTTCTGATACTTTACTCTCTTAAACATATATACTTAAGAGCCCTTTTACTAAACCGCTCATGCTACGATAAACAACACAACATCACAATAACATTTCAGTGTGTATGTGATGTGAACAAAATATCTCCAAAAAGCAAAAATGGCAGAACACTGGTCGTTTTACTATCACCGAATCTATAACGAAGTGCTCAGGCAAAATCCATCAACCAAAAAAGTGCTACTTTATTAATTTTTTTCAAGTTTTTTTTGGGATTTCCTCGAAAACTGATACAAAGATTTTTCTTTAAACTACATACTATCCAAATACCTAATACTTATATATGAACCATTTTTCCGGGAAAATTGATTTTTTTGGGGGTTCTGGGGGAACAGTAGCGTTAAACTTACCTCTAAAATACCACTTCAATGCAATATATGGTTCTACCACTTATTATTATTATTCAAGGAAGGGGAGGGCGAAAACCCTACGCTATCCAAAGCTATCCCTGGGCCGATATAGCTACCCCTAAAGAATAACAACTACTGTGACTAGAACAAAAGTCCAGGCCCAGGTTTTAACCATCTAAGTTTCACCACAGACCGAACAAATCGGACCAAAATCTTAAAAGGACATAGCTTAAAATCCTCTACCGATATTCTAT
The DNA here is from genome assembly GCA_011037195.1 of Triatoma infestans. NCBI lineage: Eukaryota > Metazoa > Arthropoda > Insecta > Hemiptera > Reduviidae > Triatoma > Triatoma infestans. The sequence goes on from JAAEAF010010592.1 coordinate 9,630, forward strand.
TCCGGCCGAAGGTCCCAAACCTAATCTCCTCACAGCCCAAAACAATCCGTCATCAGATGCATGGGTATTTCCTCCTCCTTCTCACAAACTCTACACCAGGGGTTCAGGCATGAGTCCCATTGTATAGAGATGTCTCCTTAAGCCACAATGCCCAGTGAGCAAGCCAACCACATGCCTCAGAGAGGTCCGTGAAAGACAACGGATCCCGCTACTCAAAGCTCCATCCGGGCCCCCAATGAGCATCTTAGACTGCCGACAACCCACTCCATAAGGATGTGTGCTGCGAGGTCATCCACGTCTGGAAGCCTGACAAACATGTGCCATAAAGACACACCAACAGCAGGCTCTGGACCAATGAAAGGGAGAGAGGCGCCTAATTTGGCAAACCTATCCACCTCCTCATTTCCAAAGATTCCCATATCACCTGGAACCCAGACCAGAAGCACATCCTTCAATGAAGAAAGATCTTCAAGTCTTTTAGAACATTCCAACACAAATCTGGAAGTGAAGACACATGAGCTAAGTGCCTTCAACGCAGCCTGGCTGTCCGAGCAGATATGAACACCTTTTATAAATTAGTGTTACGCACCCTCTCATCCAAAATACAGCAAATAGTTGCATAAACTTAGCCTGTAAAACGGTGGCCCACTCACCAAGAGGCACCACCAATTGGTTTCCCGTCTCAAAATAGACGGTAGCCCCAGACCTACCATCCATAATAATATTAATCCTATAATATTAAGTTACATTAATAGCATTGTTAAAATTACAAATTTGAAGAAAACCGATTAACCGACTTTACAGAAATAGGTTTTGAATTTTTTTTTTTGAATTTTCTCAAAAACGGCCATATCGATTTGCTTTAAATTTGGAATACTAACTGCATAAATATTATAAACCTATCACTTTTCCTTGCAACATTTAAAAAACAAAACAAAAAAATTGATTTAGTTAGTTCTGCGGAATTTTGTTGCGTTAAATTTAAAATATTGTATTGAATTGGTTCAATAATTATTGGTGATTCCAGAAGGACCAAAGTAATCACTTTTACTACCTGCCTAGGTAGATACATGTCCCCACCAATCATCTCTATATTTAATTTAGGACAAATACTATAATTTGAAGTTTAATGAAAATTAGTGATTTTATATACTTACTATAATTGTGTTAACAGCAGTGAGAGTAAGTCGCGTGAAAGTTTCACACTAAATTTTTTTAGCTAGGCTTATAACGAACACACACAAACACAAATTTCTAAGATCTATTTTTTCATACTTAGAGAATTAAAAAGCACTTAGCGCGGAGGTTCCAGGTTCGAGTTCAGCAGTGTTGTTCTTAAATTTTCTCTTCCTGGGAGCCTTTACAGCAAATGGTGCTACTAAAATAGGATGTCGCAAAATCTTGCATACACAGATGATGTGCTGGTATCAGTTCGCTCAAGAACAGCGCTAGCAGCGGCTTTTAAGGAATTTGAAAGGGTTGCAACTAAATTAGGGTTACAAATAAATGATGAAAAGACTGTGTACATGAGGACAACAAGAAATTCCGAAAGAATAGAAGAAAGTGTGTGTGTTTTGGAATCTACGAATTCAAGACAGTCAGTCTGTTCAAATATTTAGGAGCTTTTGTAACAGAAAAGAATGAAACCTCTGAAGAGATTAAGGCCAGATTGGCTTCCGGGAACAAGTGCTATTTCGCACTTCAGAAACCGCTGAAGTTTAGAGGTCTGACAAACAGAGCGAAAGTCCTTATTTATAAAACAATCACAAGACCTGTGGTCACATATGGTTGTGAAACCTGGGTACTTACTAAAAAAACCGAGTGAATGCTAAATATATGATAGGTAGGTAGGTAGGGAGTCTTTACAGCCCACTGTTCGGTTATGGGCAGTCTTGTCTGTAACGGGAGAGAACACTGCCCGTAGGCCGCCAGTGCACCGAGAAGGCACCGGGCGCCAATGATCATAGATGTCATTGCGCATTAAACTAAAAAAAAATGCATTTATTAGTGAAAAGTTATAAACAATTCTCTGTTGAGGAAATTCGTCATAACGGATATCTAGCCTGTGATGCTGCTACTAGCCGTTTTGGCGTTTGAATTCCCTTCATGAGCCTCCACCTATGCCACTTCACTATACAGACGAATAGGCTAAAACTTACAGAACCGATCTTCCCCTTAGAAGCTGCGAAAAAACAGTGTAAAAAGATGGCAATCTTAGGCCTAAAGTGAATTAAGAACCAAAATTTTGAAGAGTTAAAAACCTCAGACGAAGAAGTCTAAAAAACAATCAAGAAGGGAATAGCCAATCTGGAATAAACATTAAAGAGTTTATTGTTAAATCAGGAGTTCATAACACAACTCTTAAAGTACACAAGAAACTGTTTATTACAGCAAACAACTGTCTGTACTCAGCTCTCTGCAAAAAAAACCTTTTAAAGGCCCAGAGAGTTTCACCATACTGGCTAATACGTAACAAGCAAGAGTTGTAAACAGATTTATAGTTAACAAGCTGAGCTACCTAACCAGTAAACACTATCATTCTAGATCATACCACTCTTAGCTCGGTCACTCTATTCTCTTTTTTAACTCTTTCTCATCACAAAATTCGTTAAATATTAAAAATTGTGCAAAATGAAGTAGAGTAAGTTCTGTGTTTTCATTCTTCAACATTACCAATCAACATTTCCTGCCATCACACTTTTCGCCGTCGATTGCGAAAATTTAACACGTTCGCGAAACTTTCACTTACAACAGTAAGAGAAAGTTGTATGGATGCTTTTATATCAATTTTCAACTCAGAGATAAATTTAAAGTTAATAATTGCGTCACCATTTAATTAGTAGGGAAAAAAAGAAGAGAGGTAAAATAAAAACAAAAGCGAGTTGAAGTGATGTTGAACAATTTATAATAGATAGATTACATAGAGTTCTGGTAGTATTTGTTGAAAGAAGGAGATAGGACAGAGTATATCTGTTAGTGACAGTCTGTGTTGTTTGGGCAGGCTATCTGATATTGCCGTATGTACCCTGCCTCTATCCCAGTTTGAACTTCTATTATACAGGTGTACATTACAAGCACGACATGTTGACATGTTTCACTTGAGGTTTTTCAATACTGGCTTTTGTTTAATTATCTCTTTAATACAGCACCTCATTTGTTATTTTATTCATATCAATAAAAAATGTACGTTTTTATGTCAAAAGCTGACATCATCGAGCTTGCATGAAACGCAAATCAATTATAAACAATTTACGAATTTTACGTATTGAAAATAAAATTATTTAATGGAGTGTATAAAAAAAAAAGAAGTTTTTTTAACTAAAGAAGTTCCATGGACTTTAAAATCCATCCACGTACTTCTGATGTTCACAAACCCATATTATATTCATCTTTAGACCCTACAGAGTGTTTCTATACATATTATGCCCCCTTCAAATAGTCAGTCGTGAACTTATTAGAAAACCATGACACAGTGTCATATTAGTAATTTCATCTCTAGACAAAAAAGTGTACAGCTGCTGAAGCTACGCTGCTCTATGTGAAATTGAAGAGAAAGATGCCTTTGATCACCGTACTGCCTGGAGTTGGTTTCAAAACTTTAGTGATACAACCTCAAAAGGAAAGACAGGTTCAGGAAGGCTATCATTTGATCTTGATGAGGCTTTACGGAAAGCTGTCGAGTCAAATCTAACCACAATGACAAAGAACTGCAAGTGTCTAAACATATCTTGGGCTGGGTATGTGGCGTCACCAACGCCCACCCTTAGGGGTTGCAATCAGACCCCGACCAATCCTATCCTGATCCTTTCCCATTGCAGAGTTGCCTGTAAGTATCCTGGGTTACTGAACTGAACCCCTGTATTTGAGGCAATGGACAGGAATCAGTAGATGGGTCGATCCATCGGGCGTGCGATCAGTCACGCTAAGCTCGTTAGAGTATGAATTACTGAACTACGGGCACAAGCTATATTCCAAGCCAATTGCTTGCAATTAAGGTTGGATTCATAGTGGCCGTGTTTTAACCAATAACTCCAATGGCTGAGGTCATGAGTTGAGCGGGAGGAGACCCGCAATATAAATTAAACCCCGGTGTTAGCCCCTACCTGGAAGCGCATTTGCTAGGTGTGCGCGGTTTACCAGAGCCTGCTAGGGGGTGCCTTTCCTAGCTTCTGGGAGTGGGGTGTGACCACTTTGTTGGATCACTTTGCGCGCTGATTGGGTCAAATGGGTCAAGCGGGGGAATGCCTGGGTTCGGCACTTCTGCCATGGAGAGGTACTGCACTAACAGTCTCTCCATGGTGGTGATATCCTCCTCTTGTTAAACGACCCCGTTGCTTGCAACAGGGAGACTGGTAAACCTCAAGAGGTAGGTACGTCCTTAAACTACCCCAAGTACTGTAGCGGAAAGGAGTATCACGGGAAGAATTTCTAAACATACCATTAACTGCCAACTCCATAATATGGGAAAAGGAAATGGAGATATAGGATAGTGCCAAATAAACCTCTCTAGGCCGCCGAAGAGAATGGATACATGCCAATTCCCCCCCCCCCCCAAGAAAAAAGATCTAGGTGCATGCGCTATTACAAAATAATAGACACTGATAAGAAGTGGATTTACTGGCGAAATCCTGAGACAGTGGTCTCCATCGGCATTTCCGGAAAGGTGTAAGTGGGCAATATAAGAAAAGGCCGATGTTGTGCGTTTTTCTGGCAATATGAAAGAGTAATAATTATTCACGAATTCGTTTCCGATGGACTTCCCAAGAATTCCGATCTTCACTCCCTAGTAACTAAACAGAATGCAATACAAAATGTGTTATCAGAAAATTTAAGAACTTCATCGAAGTTGAAACTAGGAGAATAGGAGTTTTTTTGATTCCAAATCCTAGGATTGGTATGAGCTTGAGATCCAACAGCTGGCAGAAAGATGGCTTACAACTGTCAATCATAATAGGCTATATTTTGCTTGTAAATAAAAAATCCGTAATAGGTAATAAAAAAAATTGATTTTTTTATTGATAAACGGTCATTTTTTTGTATGGACCCCCCCCATTATTTCACAGTAATCTCGTTTCTAGAACAGAATGATGTAATAAATTATGATTTATTTTCCTATTCAGTAAAATTGTATTTCCGGTTAATCGATTTTATTCAAAGTTGGAATACTAGGAATGCTTCTAAAATATATTAATGTTATAGAGGTGGTAAAACCGTACATTGTACTGATACGGTACGTTATACTGTACTTTAGAGGATAGTATAACGCTATTATTCCCTCAGAACATAAAAAAAATCAATTTTGCCGGGAAAAATGCTTCAAATGAAAGTGATAAGATACGGCGGTAGTATAAATATTTTTTATCAGATAATACGGTGGTAGTTAACTAACCGGAAGTTTTGGGCTTCCTGCGATGTTTCGTTTTTGAGATATTTTGTTAACACACATCACACCTTCAGACCAATCGCTAACACACATCACACCTTCAGACCATTCGCTAACACACAGCACACCTTCAGACCATTCGCTAACACACATCACACCTTCAGACCAATCGCTAACACACATCACACCTTCAGGCCAATCGCTAAAAATATTTTTTTCGTATTCAAAGAACCTCTAAAACAGGTATTTTTAGGTGGAAACTCAATTTCGAAAATTTGGCAAGATTGTAATATTTCCACTTATTTTGGGGCGGGTGTTGGTGTAGTGGTTATGAAGGTGGACTTGTAAGTGGGAGGACCCCAGTTCGAGTCCCGCGTATAACTGTTAAATTTTATATTGGTATGAAATATGTTAACAGTAAAGTAGGTGCTTCCGCCCCCCTCCATGACACCTATAATTTGATAGTTGGACGTTAAGCCCGCCTGAAAACATTTCCACTTATTTTGGAGTAAGTGGAGTTTACGAAAATTGACAGGATTGCTCTTATAGTTTTAAGAAAAGAATTCTAAGTTAAACATTCTAAATACTTGTGTTGCTAATTAAAAATTGTATTAATTCAAAATTAATACAATGAAAATTCTAAAATTGGATATATTTAAAATATAAATTAATAAGTGAGTTTAAAATACTATACATAAAAGAAACCAGGCTAAAACTAATTAATGCAACACATGAGATTTTAATTAAATCTCCTGCCTTAATAGACATCTCGGCCCGGGACTATAAATATAAACGTCAACAGAGCGCGTTATAAATATAATAATTCTATTTGTTTATTATATTAATAATCTGGTGTGAAATATTCACAGGACTTACACATACAGTAAATCTAATATTTGTAATGGAAATTTTGAATGATAGAACCATAGGAAGGCAGTTTAGAACCGAAGGCGTTAATCGTATCTCACCCATGAATTTTTAATAGGTAAATAGTAATTTTTCCCAGAACAAGGATTCAAATAAACAATGCAAATCTTTACATGTTTAATTTAGTGTACCATGGTTAAAAGAAAATTGGAAAAACTGAACAATAAAGAGTTGTTTTACAAGGTCCGGTTGTTCAATTTTTTTCCAAAAACCTTACTTTCATATCCGTTATGGGTTGCCTCTAAGTGAAACTGCACTTTCTGCAATTTAAAGCTTTACATGTATGAAACATCATAACACACAGATAAAACATCAATTTTCCCCCACCACTTTTTTACTTTTTCTTACTCCTAGTAAGAGAAAGTATTGTAATCGTGTCAATTTTCCATATCGAGTTTTAACGGAAATATCCGTTTTGAGGTCCCCTGAGTCCAAAAAAGTGGTTTTTAGCAAAATGGTCTGTGTGTGTGTATGTATGTGAACAGCATAGCTCAAAAACGAAAAACCGTAGAAAGTTGAAACTTGATATTCCGTTTAGGTATCACCACGGGATCTGACAGTACGTTATCTGTCGAAATTCCTCAACCGGAAGTACCACTTTACTAGTTGGATTTTTTACTTTTTTGCGATTTTCTCAAAAATGGCTCCGACGATTTTCTTTAAACTTTTAAACATCAACCACATATACAAAGAGCTACAACTTTTATTTGAAACATTTCCCCGGGAAAATTCATTAAAGGGCACTTTTGGAGGAGGGGTGGGGTTAGGTTTCAATCTAAAGTGCTATTTCAGTTTATTAGACAATTCTGTCATCTAAATAATGTTAATTAGAATTAAATATGTTGTTGAAATTCCGAGTTTGAAAAACATCACATAACCGGAAGTTCGTTTATTTTACCACTTTACTAAATGATTTATTCACTTTTTCGCAATTTTCTCAAAAATGGCTCCAACGATTTTTTTGAAACTTCGTATATAAACTAAACATGCAATGATCTACAACTTTTATCTAAAACATTTCCCTGAGAAAATTCTTTTAAGGGCACTTTTAGGGGAGGGGTGGATTGATGTTTTTCTCTAGAATGCTTTAATAAATAGATGGCTGAAATTCCGAGTTTCAAGAAAATTAGTAAACCGGAAGTGCGCTTTTATTGAACAGTTTTTTCGACGAATTTCATTAAATTTGGTACACAAACTATAAAATTTGTCAATTATAATTTTGAGAACTGGAGGAAGAGAAAGTTGTGTGAGTGTTTCACACCAGATTTTTTTTTTTTAAGATAAAAAAGGATCCAGAAGTAATAGACTATGCGAGTGGTATGAATTAAAGTGTAGAGTATGTCGTAAAAGTATGGTGCTAGTTGCAAACAGAGGATGCGCTTACGTATGTAATGCAAGTGCTTTTCTATTCTAATTTTAATTATAGAAATGAGTATGAATCTATGCAAAACAATGAACCATGCTTTCATTTACAATAAAGGGAATAGGTAAAGGCAATATGGGAATAAAGAGAATAGAATTTGTAGATTTAGTCGTCCAATTCCGTCCACGACATTAGATCGATAGTTGGCCGTGAAATACAGCTTGACAATAGGCGTTATAGTTGATTTTAATCCGAAAATTAGTATTATTCCTGCTGCCTGCAACTTTAATAACAAATCAGTTAAATTACCTTACCTATTCATGTTAATGATATGGCCATACTGAACATTATGTCTTTTCATGCAGGCAATTACTTCTTTAAAGCAAGTCACATATCCGAAAACATTAGTTTCCATAACTTGATAAAATCCATTAACAGCGTTATCTAAGGGGGGAAAAAATTATATAAAATAAATGTAGATTATTTATTTCGTTGTAATTAGAATACCAAAAATCGGGCATTTAATCTTACATTCTGACTATATCGTATGCAAATAGAATAGTAATAACGCAGTTATGATGACGATTTGATTTTAAATATCAGAAATTTTAAGGATCGATATATTGCAGTAATGGAATTTGCAGTAACGGATTTCAATTGTTTCTGATAATGGAATATGATTGAAATGAATAGGTCTGATGCTCTATATATATCAAACCTAAAAAAAAAGGAGCAGCGATATAATATAATGGAGCAATATCAACTGGATAGGATTTCGAAACCATAGGGCAGTTCGGTTGAACTTCATAGTTCAGAATGGAATTAAGTCGCTGATGATAGAATTTGGAAATTGGAGTAAATTTAGAACTTAAAAAAGCATATGAATTTGAATAAAGGTGCAGTAATAATTAAAATTGGGCATTTAAATTGGATGGATTGGAACGAAATACGTTAGAACGAACGAGGGTAAGGATGGTTTGTTGACCCCCCCCCCCCAATATTTATGTAATGGCAAAGAATTTTGTACATTAAAGTTACCTAGCAGTAGCTCGAGTAAGCGGTAATTTCGGCTAATTTTAATAGGCTGTAGAACACTCATGTTGGTTCATGAATACTGAGAATTGAATAAAAAATATATAATGGAGTTGATGAGGAGAGAAATTGGGTTAGATTAATTAGACGAAATATGAAGACACTGTTATAATATGGCTATAAGTCTACACAAACTGCACTGGACTTGTAATGAATTTATAGAATAAAGGGTGGGAGTAGAGATATGACACGATGCGATGTATGGTTGAATCTGATAGATAGATTGATGCCCTGTCTAGATCTCTCACTGGCTTATGTACAGGTTCTCCCCACTCTAGCCTGCTTAAGTGAGAGAGTACGAGAGAGAATCTGTTTTCTCTCGGTCGGGCTTGGCTCTCTCTCTTCCCGTTACATCATCCCGATGTAACGGCAAGAGAGAAAACACACAAGCCCGACCGAGAGAAAGCAAACTCTCTCTAGACATGAATCAATCAATCTATCAGATTCAACCATACACCGCATCGCGTCATAACTCTACTCTAACCCTTTATTCTGTAAAATCATTACAAGTCCAGTGCAGATTGTGTAAGCTTATAGCTATATTATAACAGTGTCTTCATATCTCGTCTAATTAATCAATCCCAATTTCTCTCCTCATCAACTCCATTATAAACATATTGTTACTTTTCTCTTCTTCATTGCCAAGTTCGGTCTCCCGACTGTAGGCAATGTAGATAGGCAACGAGGGTTTCTTGATCTTCAAACCAAAAAATGTTCTGCGACATAGTTCTCCTCCATTCTCTGATGTTCCTCAGACATTCCTCTTGTTTGTCTTCTAGTGTTCCTTTCATAAATTAATTGGAGAAGGCTGAATATTTACCGTCAAAATATGATCCAGATTATGTTATCTTACGACACTTAATTTCTTGTTATTAATGGGTCTTCTTCAATCACAAGATTTCGTGGTTTGTAAGGAAGTTGATGCAACGTAACGCAACATTGATCGATGTACATTTCATCCCCAAGGCTTCTAGACAATTTAGGGAGCTCACTTTTAGGGTTAAGCTTTCGATTCCATACAGTAGGACTGATCAGTTGTAACACTTAACCATGCGCTACCTCAATTTCAATTTTAAATTGTCTTCGCAGAAAAGGTTCTTCATTCTTAGGAATTTTCTTCTTGATACTTCAATACTGATATTTGATTTTAACATCAGTTTGTATTCAGGGTTCGATTCCCGTGAGGGCAAAGTCGGTGTTTACCCAGCATCGTGATAAAAAGTGGGAAGCTACAGTTAGTAGCGCCCTAGGTAGCGAAGACCGGAACTAAACTGCGTGGCAACTGCGGCGTGCTTACCACAAGCCCCCCCTATTCAAATCGCCGCCTGGCAAGCCTTGGCCCTTCATGGGCTGTTGCGCCATAGGGTATTGTATCTAGGTGTATCGTGATGATACTTCCCAAGTATTTAAACTGATTGACTCATTTAACCGCGGAATCATTGACGACCAGATGCCATTATCGTGATGTGTTTACCATGAACATGGTTTTATTGGCATTTATAGTAATCCCCATTTCTATTCCAACTGAACTAATTTTAGTCATTATGTCCATTCTGTTCGTAATGATTACTTTTTACTTGTTATTTTAATTGTCCTCTGGGGAAGTCTGTTATAGCTAAAAGTGTGTGCTTTTTACTGGAAGAACGCATGGCTTTGTCTTCTGCTCAGGCAAAAGGGTTAAATATTTTTTTTTGCGATGGAATATCAGCCTGTTTGCAAAAAAAAATAAAGAAGAGGAATCAACGATATTCTTTGGATGTCTTCACCTGCTTATAGTCCTACTCTGTATTCTTAGTAAGAGATAACAATAAGGTCATTACAAAAAGACTGGGACAAGGATGTCTAGTGTGAGCTTCCATAAAAAACCCGGCAACATAGCCGAGGCTTGTGCCATATATATAAGATGGCCCCAACTAATTTAACTTAAGAGAAGATCTGTTGCCTACAACGCGTGATATTGATGGATAATATTGGGTTGGTGCAAAAATAATGCAGGTTTTTATATGCCAAAAAAAAAAAATTATTATAATTTGTATAAAATTAAGATTATTTATTCAAAATATGTTCCATCATTATCAACACATAGTTGCCAACGTGTCAGAAGCATTTTTATTCCAGTTTCTAAAAAATCTTTATTTAAACTCTCAATAAACTCGCGGAAGGCATTTTCGGTTTCACTTCGGTCCCTAAAATTTTTTCCTCTTAAGAAGTTGTCCAGATGTCTAAATAAGTGGAAGTCCGTCGGCGAGAGATCGGGGGAGTATGGAGGGTGCGGAAGTGTTTCATATTTCAATTCCTGAAGTTTCCTGAGAGTTGGCATTGCGATATGTGGCCTGGCGTTATCGTGAAGAAGAATTGGTCCTTTCCGATTCACCAATGCTGGACAAAGATTTTGCAATTTCCTATGCATTTTGTCAATGTCTTGACAATATGTTTCAGCCGTGATTGTTTCGCCAGTATTTAGGAAGCTGTAATAAATAACACCTGCAGTAGACCACCACACTGTCACCATTACTTTTTTCGGGTGCAGGCTTGGTTTCGCGAAATGTTTTGGTGCTTCATCCTTGTCCAGCCACTGGCCTGACCGTCTCCTGTTGTCGTATTGGATCCATTTTTCATCACATGTCACGATTCGATTAAAAAATGGTTCATTTTGGTAGCGCAACAGAAGAGAATTGCAAATTTCAAAACGCCGATGTTTTTGGCTCTGGGTCAATTCGTGACGTACCCACGTGTCGAGCTTTTTAACTTTACCAATTTGTTCGAGATGGCGAACGACTGTTGAGTGGTCAACACTAACTTCTCTCGCAAAGTCCCGAGTGGTTTTGCGAGGGTTATCTTCCACCAATGCCCTAAGATGGTCGTGATCAACAACAGAGGCCCTACCGCGACCTTCCTTGTCTTCGAGATCAAAATCTCCAACACGAAATTTTTGGAACCATCGCTGCACTGTACATTCACTGATGCTTCCTTCACCCCAAACAACATTGATGTTACGCGCAGTTTGAGCCGCACTTCGACCAAGTTTGAACTCGTAAAAATAAATTTGACGAAAATCTTGTTTTGACATGGTGAATATCGGAGGTCTTAACTCATACAAAATGGAACACAAACTAAACTGATATTTGAGGAAAAGCAACATTAATAAACATTGTTTATAATCCATTACCTAGACTGGAGGATTATCTTTGTTTACTTGGCAAGCAGAAGTAAACAAAAGATGAAAGTTCAAAAACCTGCATTATTTTTGCACCAACCCTATAGATTGCAGGTTTAAAAAAAACGCACCTCATTTAACATTAACAAAGTTTGTATTCAAAAGAGTTTTGGATAATTTAAAAGTTTCCAAAATGTTAGAAAAGTAGTAGATAATAGAAAAATAGAAATAAAAGATGGCTGCTATAGCATCTTTTACCTATTAAGGATTCGTTGATATTTATTCCAGCATTATTTACTAATACACTGACAGGCCCCCAATTATTTTCAATCCACTCTATGGCTGTTTTTATTTCATCTTGTTTAGTTACATCACATTTTATTCCTTTGATATATCCATCTTTGATTTCATTTTCAAGTTCCTGGAATAAATATGACGTAATTATCATGAAAAGCAATTGAATTGAAACACTAGACATGTCATTACAAAGGCTTTATGTAAAGTGTGTTTATGAAATAAAATTTCGAGAGCATCGTTTAACTCGGATATTTTTTTTTTTTTTGCAGGTTTTGCGTCCAACATTGATTAGATGTAGGAACGGAAAAGAATAAACGAGCTAATAAATATTTTTCTTATGAGTAAATCCAAAGCTAAGCATTAGGAAACGAACCTAAGCGTATCAGTGCTCCCAGTCTTAATCATCGCACATGCCCCAATGTATGCAGCCAATCACACTCCATGGAGCGAAGCGGCTGATTCGTGCGAGGACCGGGGACTTACTGCTGGAGTATTACCGGGAGGCAGCCAGGGAGAGAAAATGGGAAAGCTTGTTAGACAACCCTCTACCTCCAGACTTACCAAGAAATGTGAGTGTGGCCTGTTTCCGCCTGAAGACTGGTCACGATTACCTCCAGGCGCATCTCCACCGCATTGGCGTTGTGGATTCCCCCACCTGTCTGTAACCACGGCGAAGTTATGACCGCGGAGCACTTATATGTTTGTCCCGCCTTATCGGACATTCGTTCTTTATTCAAAGCGGACGAGACCACTTGGTCAAAAGAAAGTTATCTATATTGGGCTGCGAGAGACAGAATGGCAGAACTGCCTCAATGTCGGACGTAAAAAAAAAAAAAAAAAAAAAGTCTTAATCATGGTGCCTCAATTAACTTTGAAATAACTTCTTTAATAGTATCTTAAGTATAGAAATCTCTAAATCAATCAGTCAATGGTTGTCAAATTTGTTGAATATGTGGATGGGCCCGCAATGGGAGGATAACATCTGGTATTTTATCCATCATAGCATGCATATTTATTTGGTTCCTGGCTGGTTTCGGATTTTCATCCATCGTGAGAGCAAATTCACCAAGTTCGTGTAGAGGAGAGAGTTCATTTCAATGTAATGTTTCTGTTACACTCACATTTGTTGGTTTGTTGGTTGTATA
>JAAEAF010010593.1:0-21384 GCA_011037195.1 Triatoma infestans
ATCTCCGTTGGTTATAATTTCCCAAGCAGATCTTAGCCTGTCGCAAACCGAGGAGGGAGTACCAGAGTTGAGATCTCCTCGTCTCCTCCTCCTTCCTAAGTTCCTCCATCAGAAACTGGTCGCTGACCCACAAAAAGGTTCCGGCCCTAGAAGCGTGGTCCTAGCGCTTAACTTGGTCAGGATGTCGGCCATCTCATTCCCTTCAATGCCAACATGCCCCGAAGCTATTCCCTTCCCAAGCGATTATTAATATTTATATTTTTTTTTTTTTAGGTCTCTTGTCTTTGTGAATAAAATTGGAAATATTCAGGAATTTTATATGAACGTTAAATTGCATATTTCCCATTTTGCAAAATTGATCTATAATTACAATTCGATTATTTGCAAAGTGATTGAATTACATAACCATTCAATCGGTAATTTTGCTTTCGGATGCTTTAATAATATAATAGTTAATAAGCAGTACATTCATTCAATTTAACTAAAATTTCTAGATAAATTACTAACATTTTCTGGTTAATAACTAACTTTGATGGCATTACCTTCTAATTTAGTTTAACTACGACTGTTATCATTATAAAATAATAATTTGGTATGGAATGATAATTTAAATTGTAATCTTAGTACAAATATTATCAATGTGTACGTTGTTGTGATGTATATATATTTACGTAATTAAACAAATAATTCCAGTTATTTTGCATGCATACTTGATGCATCATTAACATATAACCTGATATCCTCTATTATTCAGTAAACAAGATGGCGCTTATAATCATTGTAATTTAATGGCAACTACTGATTGATTAAATAAACAATTTCAAACAACATTACTGCATTTTTTTTTTTAAATTTTATTTAAGATAAACTAATTGGAAGTAACATTTCCAAGTTTCATTTACAAACTTGGATTATTAGTTAATTGGGCATAAAACTGTACATCCTACAGAAGTAATGGTTTTTCTAAAGAAATCCTAAATTTCCTAGAAAGTATCCAAAATCAAGTATCATGGAAAAAGTAATTTAAATTAAAAGTGATTTTTTTTTTATAATCTGTGGGGAGGGACCAAGCCCGATGCTATTCAAAGCCCTTCTGGGCCCATATAGCTACCCCAAAGTTCGGAGCCTTCTCAGTGCACTGCCGGCCGCCGGACAGTGTTCTCTCGTTACAGACAAAACACTGTCCATCATCACCGGACAGTGAGTTGTAAGAGATATATATATACAGGGTGTCCCAAGGTATACGGATAACGACTTTTTATCGGAAACTAAGATAGCTAGAAAAAAACTAAAAAATACGTGTCCCCGTAGTTTTTTTGTTAGAAATCCAAATTTTAATTTGCAAATTTGTTTTGGCGCTTCCAGAAGCGAGATACTGGCACCAACTTCATTTTTTCAAATGGGGAGGTGTGGTTTTTATTTAAGAAATAGATTCCTCTATTTTTTGTAAGAAAAATTTACTTCAACGGTTTTTTTCTGTGAGCAATGAATGAAAGCATGATGTTATGAAGCACAAGTTATGAATGAAAACATGATTCTTATAAGAAATTTCATAATGATAATAGGTGTATCAGAATCAAGCTGGGATTGCATCTGTAGATGAACTAAAGCAGAGAATATTATATTAGATGCCTGTAACTCGGTTGAATCCGAATTTCTTTGGCCGTAAGGTACAATTGGCAGGATGTCTTTATGCATCTCTAATGGTTGAGGCCAGTTCGAGCGAGATCTGTAATTGATGAGGAATAAAATTCATAATGAAATAGTACTTTTCTTTTTATTCTATCAAAAAACCGTTATATTTTCATTTTCAAATTTCTTATAAGAATCATGTTTTCATTCATAACTTGTAAAATATCGCTCACAGAAAAAAAACCGTTCAAGTAAATTTTTCTTGCAAAAAATGAGTAATCTATTTCTTTAGTAAAAACCACACCTCACCATTTGAAAGAATCAAGTAGGTGCCTGTATCTCACTTCTGGAAGCACCAAAACAAATTTGCAAATTAAAATTTGGATTTCTAACAAAAAACTACGGGGACACGAATTTTTTAGTTATTTTCTATCTATCTTAATTTCCGCTAAAAATTGTTATCCATATATACCTTGGGACAGCCTGTATACACACACATAGTCAGAGAGAAATTAATCGCTAAATTTTTTTTTTCGTTCTCAATGTACATCATCACAAAACATGTATTTCTCTCTCAGCAGTAAGAGAAAGTAAAAATGATTAATGAACTGCGGATGCTATACTGATGCTGTAGCCTCCATACTAAAGCTCTAAAATTAATTTTCTTGAACAAAGTATTCGTTTATTACTTGGAAAAAAAAGGCACTTATAAATGGTTAACTTTTAATGAGAGCTTTATTCGTTTGTATGAATATAAACAAGTTTGTCTTTTTTCTTTTAGTAATAAAAGTTATTTTTCTGTCAAAGAAAGTTTTAATAAACACAATTATGGAATATATTGAAAAAGAGACAATTTATATAAGTACTGTTCTGAAAATATAAACAAAGTTGTCAAAGTAGAAATAAATAAATGGAAATTGTGCATTTTTTTTTGTGTATCTTCAGTTATTTCAAAGAATATATACAGTTTGTTTACAAAAAAAAAAGTGTAGGTGAGACAAAAGTAGTTATTTATTTGATAAAAGAGAAAAGGGCCAATTTTATATACTCGAGTTTCTGGTTTGCCCGCACGAACGCTAGCGAACGAGTGTTGTAAACAACTTAAATTTTTTAAAGAGTTGTAAAGAACTTAATGAAATATTAAATTTTTTCTACAATAATGTTACTTTCACACACTAGTGAGAGAAAGTATTGTGTAACTCACTAGTGAGAAAAAATAAAACTTTAGCCACATAATCTTCACATTCTTCAACGATTGCAGTAAAAGTAACATTATTCAACTCTAATAAGTCTGACATCTAGCGGCAATACGCGAAAACAAGATCAAAACAAATCCCAGCTACAAATATAGATAGATTTGAGGTTTTACAAGCTATACAGAGAGAGGGGGAAATATCTGACTTGAATTAAAATACATTCTCAAGTACTTGCACCATTTCACTTCTTTTTTTTTAATTCATATAAATTAAGTACCAATTTAATAAGAAAAGTTATTTACAACTTTCTTTCAGTTGCCACACTTGCTGCTGTACTAAATTTAATGTAATAATCGTCACTTTATTTAACCATCGCAAAAAACATAAATTTATCAATTAAAAGTGTATTTTCAGTAACAGTAGTAACTCCATTTTATATAGGTATTATGTAACAGCAAGTCAGTCTAGTAATCATGTCAATTTTTTCTTTCACTTTCTATTATTTACGTAGAAGTGGAAATAAAATATTTATTACACAAATGGAAGTGAAACTTTGTAAGTCACTAAGCAGTTATACTAGACCATCCATACTCAAATGTATGTTGGTTTAGCCTAGTAAGTAATCCTAAGTAGGGAGATACAATATTTCCAATGCATTTACTTAGACTGCTTGCTTTACTGCATTTACATAGAGCATTCTCTTTATTTTTTATTAACTTTTCTGTCTGCTTGCAATAATAATAATAATAATAATAATACATTATTAAGAAAATATTTCCGAAAAATATGACCGGTTTTGGATGTTCATATTCGTCAGAGTAAAATTTATCGAGTTCGTCTAGAGAGTTCACTTCAACATAATGTTTCTGTTATAAATTCAAAATCCGAAACTGGTCAGGAATAAAGGAAATATGCATGCTATGACGGATAAAATACCAGATGTTATCTAGCATTGCGGACTCATAAACATATTCAACATACCATTATTATATGGGAGACCAGCTCCCTCATGTCACAAACTCAATGGCGTGTATCTCAATGAGTGCATTCAGCGTGCACCTCAACAATTTGTTTTGCAATCTCTGCAAATTTTAAAGTTTTAATTTTATTTATAAAGCTCCATGACGGAGCTACATCTAATATTAGCATTGATTTTTCAATAACCAGATATAAAAATATCTTATTCTTGACGCTCAGTTTTGATTTATGTTTAATTTATCTATTATTGAAAAACGAAATGCGCAAAGAAATTTGTAGCAAATGAAATAATACAACCAGTTAACAGGCGATTAAAAATTACACTTAGGGAGATAAGAAATACAAAACTATCTAAATACAAAAGACAAATCGCTTTAGACAGCAGCTAAGAAAATACTATCGGACAATTCTAGTTCTTTCCTTTTCGCAAAGCAGACAGCACATGGGCTAGATCTGATGAGGATAAGACGCAATATTTTCTGCCGAACTCTCAGAAGTATTCACTTCCAGTATGAAGTATCCTTCGAAGGATAGAAACATATCAGGACCTCTCTTTACCACTAGAACCTCCTCAAAAACTTTTTACCCCTTCCGATGTCTTCTTCATAATAAAGTAACTTCCGACCAAAAGGCCCAGGCTATGCCCTCAGGTATAGGTCCGCTCGGAGAAGAAAATTAATTGATGACGCTAATGGTTGGAGACAAATTTCCCTTCCCAAATCAAAATTATTTGACAAAGATAGATATTGTATTTATTTTATTTAAAAAAAAAAAAAAATCACGAAGGACTACAAGCAATTTAAGCAATTGTTTAAAAAAAGGGTTTTTAAACAAAATGTTCATTAAATTATAAATTTTCAAGTAACGGAAACTGATGTGAATCAACACTCCGCTAGAGAATACTTTTCTAAGTTTTTTTTTACAAAAAATTGAGTGAGTCCTTCTTATAATTTGTAGATCGCTTTCGGGATACGGATAGACTCACTTCACTTCTTGAGATTTATTTCCAAAGCGTCCTGTTTCTTTAATAAATGCCAAAACTTTGGACCTTGATATTCCCCCTTTTTATTGTATTAAACAAAAATATGAAACTACTGCACTACTGATTTCTGTATATAGTATTATAAATCTTCACTCCTCCCCAAGAGAAATAGAATCCGGTTGGTACAGAGGCGAGAGTATTTGCTGCATATAAACAGGGTATTTTCACAAATTAAACTATTGTCTAATCAAATAATAAATCTAGAAAACTTCACACGATAAAGTTTTGAATTTATTTTAATGAAAACTAATGACTATAATTTGTTTTAAAAGAATCATTATTTCTAATTATTGTATTAATAAAAATAAACTAATATAAATTGCGATAATATAAAGGAAAAAGAAGAGAAAGTAAAAATATGAGAAAACTGAAATTAATTATTAATTCGTTAGTTAGTAATTTTTTTGGATTTACATCTTTAATAAAAATTTCAAAAACTTGTGTGAAACACTCACACAACTTTCTGTCACTCCAGTTAATACAATTTAATAAAAATTATTCTTTTTTTTTTTTTTTTAATCTTCAAATTGTACTCATTGTCCTAAAATAAATATATACATTCTGGTGAGGGACAAGTACCAATCTACCAACTTGCTAAGATAGAGACGGATTACATTGTAGTCCAGAAGACTACCTATAACATTGAACCAAACACAAATAAAATTTGAAAATTAACGTTACAAAATTCCGCATTATAATCTATTTTTTTTTTTTTTTTTAACATTTATATCTGTACTTTTAGCGTTCCAAATTTAAAGAAAATCGTTATAGTCGAAAACTTCAAGAAAAATCTTAAAATCTTTTTGTATAATGTTACACTACCAGTTAATCGATTTTCTGCAAATTTGGAATTTAGCCAATACTTTTTACCAATGTATATTAATATTATATGGATGTTAGAACAAAATATTGTACAGAAATGGTACTTTAGAAGAAAGCTTAAGGTTACTGTACCTCCAGAACACCGGGGGAAAAAAAAAATCAATTTTTGAAGAGAGAACACTTAATCAAAATTATGTGGGGTTGCTCAATTAAATTGAGGTGCTCCAAAACACAGCATACTAATCAATCGTTAGACATAACTTTAAAGCAATAAAGCGAAAGTACCTAGCCATTAAAGAGTTAAAAATATAACGATGTCCTAATGTCCAAATAAAATAGAATGCCTAAATAGATGAACATAAAATGCATTCAAGTATAAACATAAAATTGAACATGGAAAATTTTATGTCACAATATCTGTGTTATCTTGTTGATCCATCTGTAACTACAGCGCACAACCTCTTGAGAGTAAAGGTCCGATAAGGAGAAATTCAAGGATCAGTTTGGGGTCAGGGAATACAAGGTTTTCCCTGTTTCGGATGGATCAACAAGATAACACAGAGTTACAAAATATTTGGACATTAGAGAATGGCTAGGTATTTTCCCTTTCAATTTACATAGATTTGAAAGGGAAACATAGATTTTAAGATTTTTCTTGAATTAAACATAGAATTAAACATAAAAGTTCAAGTATAAACATAAATTTATCTATAAATATGCTGGGAAAACAATGCCCAGAGAGTCAACTAAAGTATTCTCCAATAAAGGAGCTATGTTTTTAAGGCTGATATTAATCTTTTTGAAAAAGTCCCAAGGTAGTCTTAGGCACTACACCTCTGGTACCAAACCACAAGCCATGCACCTCGTATTTATTCCCTGACCCCGAACTAATCCTTGAATTTCTCCTTATAGAAAGGGATAGATTTTTCATAGATGGCCCATTTCTCCTCATCTATTTTCTCACCCTGTTTCGGACCTTTACTCTCAAAATGGATGGTCAGATCCAAAATATATGCCACATTGCCTTAGCATTGTCAAATGTCACAGTTTCTGCGTTATCTTGTAGATCCATCTGTAACTACAGCGTATATATCTTCAAGAGTCATATAACCTTTTTTTTTCCATAAGTTCCATCAAGGCATACTTTTTTAAATAAAAAAAAATCGATTATATTTTAAATAAAAGTGATAGGCATTTATGTTTGCAGATAGTATACAAAGTTTAAGAAAAATCGTTGAAACCATTTTCGAAAAATTGCAAAAACTGAAAAAAAAAAGACGCTCAGTAAAGTCGCACTTCAGGTTAATAAATTTTGCTCGAAACATTCGTGCCATATGCGATGTTACTAACTAAACGGAATACAAAATTTGAGCTTCCTTGATTTTATATAATATTTATATAAAATACAGTATAAGTGGCTGGAAAATTCTTAAATTGAATGGTATATGCATGTGTTTCTTGGACGGCTTGCTTAAACGTGATACTTTAATACTTTTTTATAAATGATACACGAGAAAAACGCACACGCAAACACCAGTAAAAAATACATTCAAGGAGTTTGTGAATGTTTATAATTAGTTGCGTTAAACTTTGGTTAAGTACCAAAGTACTTAACGCGGCCTATTTTCATTCTTGCGCGTTTATAAGTTTTTTTTTTTTCTTAAGTCTGCTTCAAAGTTTAAATTTCAATTTTATTTATGTAAAAAATTTAATTATTCAGTAAATATTAATTTCTAAATAAATTTTGGTTACTAATTTATCATTGTTTCTCGAATAGACTTAACACACATCTAAAAAAAAAAAAAAAAAAAAAAAAAAAAACTAGGAGTAGAGAAGGACAAAGCAACATTTAAACTAAATCTCAAATAAATAAAATCTCGTGTGAAACACTCATACGACCTTCTCTAGAATGTTTACGAAATATTGCCCCAACTAAAATATAGTGGTTGCAAATAGGCAGATAATATTAGAATGTAATGCCATTATAACGACAAAACATTAATATCCGATAACACTTGAAATCTAACATCGAAGATTCAAAAAATTATAGCAACTTTTCCACGAAAAATGTTTACAATAAAAATGATTGGTTTATAAGTTTGCTGTTAGAATTTGAAGTTCTATTTTAGAATCGTTTATTAGAAAATTCCAAATAACACCGAAATCTATTCAGTTAACCGATTTTTCTTAAATTTCCAAACCTACATGGCTTTTAATGAGAAATTGAAAGAGTTGATGAAGTTAAACCACTTGGGCATATTTTATGGAGAAACTATCTATTGACGATGTGACGGATGCCAGAAACATATTTTAATTGAAAAATATTATTTCAAAAATATCCTAACTTTAAAAAGGGTAAGCCAGGTAGAAGAAGTCCGTTACTGGGAGAGTTCATGAACCTTGATAGCATTATTCTACCCCTTCTTCTCACCGGGGAGGATATGAACGAACAATTAGAAGACATTCCTTCAATCATACTTGGTTGTAGACACCGAAGCAGAACACATCAGGACTGCGCCAGTTATAAGTTAAAACATCAGAGTTTATTCCAACTAAATTCAGTAAATTAATAAACATATTGCTGTGTTATTGAATAGCATTTAAATAACTTTGAAGAATATATTTAATTTAATCTAACAATGTTTACTTAATTATTCTTATTACTTCTCTCTTAAACATATATACTTACAAGCCGTTTTACTAAACTACTCGTGCTACACAAACTACCAGCACACAAACACACAACACATCCAAAAACATTTCAACGATATTATGCAGTAGTGAAGCCAGCCTACCTTCAGGCTACCTTCAATACTCTTTACCATCTCATCATTTTACAAATTCATTAACGATATTTGCTAACCGTTTAATCATTTCGAATACGTATCATTCCTATTCCGGTTTTAAATGTTACTTGAATTGATCTACCGTCGTGTTTTCCGATGTAGATCTCATTTCCGAATCATACTCCCTCACTATGAGATCTAGCTATGCCGTTAGATATTCCTTTCCTTTATAATGGGGTTGTTGAAGGAGAGAAATGGTCTGGGGTTAGAATGAATTAACAGAATATGGTTAACATTGTGTAATATGATAAATGATACTGACTGCCTGGACTTTACACTTGAAATGAGTATGGTAGAGTGGTGAAGGGTGATGACACGTAGTGATTGAGCCAATATGAACTCAGTAGTATGAACTGTTCTATGTGACTGTATTTATGTGGTTTCTCCACCTCTAGTCCGAGATTGTGGTCCTGTCATATAGTCTCTCTTTCTCTGCTACGAATACTCTCTTTGGATACTATTACACCTTGCTGTATTTCCGGTTATCAAAACCTTTGAAAATCCTCGTTCTTCCAGAAGGTTGTACGCTTTTTATAGTGTTCCCTTTACTAACATCAGTATCAACTTCTAAGGGAACATTAAGAGCTCTTTTAATTTTGCTTTCATTCACGAGAGATTTTTCGTTTAGGGCCTGGAATTTGACATGGTTACTCACAAGGCATGCCAAAAAAATATATTATATATTTTTAATGTATTGAAATATAATGTGCTCCACAATTTAATGTTTGTTTACTGGTATCTCATAAAACATTCCACAAGATAAGGGGTCAAAATACATCATTGTATGATTTGAAATCATACAAATCATGCTATAGATCTACTTCAAGACTTACTCGGCACTATTAAAGAGCCATATCGTCTAGTCATATAGAAAAGATATTTTAACGATATTATTATAACCAATATTTTCTTAAAAATGAAAATAAATAAATTAGTAAACACGTAAAAAGGTTAAAAACCTTTCAGGAGTTAAAAATAATTATCTACTAAAGATCATGTAACTTTGACCCTAATATATTATAGAGTAGAAGGTAAACTTGTAAAATTACAAAGAACTTTTTTGTCCTTTCTCTAAATAGTTTTAAGAAGTAAAAGCATGGGGGGATTTCATCTTAATTAATTTTGTTACGCCAGTGGCAGTAAACCTTTTATTAAAACATTGTACTAAAATTTTGTCCATTATCCTTTTATCTTTTTCTTTCGATCAATATAACTAGTATTTTATGTACCTAGTATTTTTACAAGATAAATTTCTTTGGTCTAGAAATATCAGGTAAAAATTGTTGACGGATGCTTTCACACGTCCACGACAATTACTGTTATCATTAATTCATTAATAGTAATAATAAAAAATTATTTATTTAAATGAAAAAAGATAGACTGTTAAATGAAGATCCTGACTGTGAACCGCCCTCCTTTGAGGAATTTGAGGATATCCTAGCTTCAATGAAAAATAATCGCACTCCTGGAGAAGACAATATCCCCGGTGAGATTTTTAAATGGGGAGGAGATCTTCTAAATCAAAGTTTTTACAACTTTTATATATAACATCTAATGTGAAGATGCCTTCCAGCTGGTGTACTGGATTTATTATTCCAATATTTAAGAAAGGGGATAAGACCAAATGCCAAAATTATAGAGCTATTACTTTGCTAAATGTATCATATAAGATTTTATCGAGGCTCCTAGTAGAGAGACTCAAAGTCTATTCTGAAAGAATACTAAATGATTATCAATGCGGGTTTCGGCCCAATAGAGGAACCTTTGACCAAATATTTATGGTAAAATAAATGTTAGAGAAGTGCTACGAGCGTAATATGAATGTCCACATGCTCTTCATTGACGACTATAAGCAAGCCTTTGATCGTGTCATTAGACCTCAACTTTTCCAAGCTCTAAAAGAATTTAAAGTTCCATTTAAGTTAATAAACTTAATAAAAACGACTATGACTCAAATAGAAGCTAGTACCCTCGTAGGTAATCAGACCAGTCGTAAGATTATGTTTAATGCCGGTGTGAGGCAAGTTATCGGCCTTCCTTATGGGGTACCTCTTTAACCTGGTACCCCATAAGGCTATTGGTAGAATTGTTCCAAATAGTAACCTCGCAAGTCGTACTTTGCGAATTATAGGATATGCAGATGATATACTCATATTTAGCAGAAGCGAAAATGCTCTAAAAGAGCTACTTCTCGAATTAGACAAGGAAAGTGAAAAGGTTGGCCTAGAAATTAATGAAACCAAAACTAAATAGATGGTGATATCCTCTTCTGACTCAAGAAGAAGACCTTGGAGTAGAATTAAACTGCGAAAACAAGGGTAGTGAGGAGATCAGAAGTAAAATCATGGCGGGAAATAGAGCTTACTTTGGCCTGCAAAAATTTTTGAAATCAAGACTGTTAACTAGACAAACCAAACTTAAAATGTATAAATCGCTGATTAGGCTGATTAGGATAGTGTGCTATGGAGCTGAATCATGGATCCTGAAAGTTTCAGACCAGCTAGCCCTAAGGGTCTTGGAAAGAAAAATACTCAGACGCATATTTGGTCCAGTTTGTTTACACGGCACATGGCGAGTTAGGAAGAGTGGAGAACATGATGAACTCATGGGGCATGAGAATATAGTTAGGTCTGACAAGTCGAGAAGAATAAGCTGGGTTGGGCATATAGAGAGATTACCAGAGGGACTGATGACAAGAAAAATAATGAAGCAGGAGTTTGATGGAAAGAGAAGAAGAAGGTGTCCCAGGACGAGCTGGTCGAGAGACGTGGAGCAGGACCTAATCAGACTTGGAGTGACTGCATGGCGGACGAAGGCCTTAGATCGGGATACCTGGAACAGGATTGTACAGGAGGCCAAGTTAATATCGAATTGTAGCGCCGGATAAAGAAAAAAAAAATGAAAAAAGAGATTACAGACGTTATTATTTATTATTTGTCACTGGGGAGGGACAAAACCCTACGCTACCCAAAGCTCCACTGGCCCTATATAGCTACCCCAAGAAAAACAACAACAAACCGGGTCTGAAACAAACTCCAGACCCGGGACTAACCCATCCAAGGATTCACCGCAGTCCGAACAAATCGGACAATAACCTTAAGGGAGAATAGCCTAAGCTCTTCCAAAGACATCCTATATATAACACAACATATAAATGACATTAATATAGACAGTGTATCATGGATTTCACCTTTCTGCTGAGTTTGATCAAAAATAAAAGACCAAAAAAAAACAGAGTTTTAGAAAGTTAATTTATATATATATATATATATATATAAAAGCTTGGTTTAGGCATTTCAGAGAGCCGATAAAGTTACGTCTAAATATTCTGTAAATTGTATTCTATAAAAAAAAAATATACAAAATAAAATCGGCTTAAAAAATAATCTGAATATATTTTGTCCTTTCACTTTTCCATTCAAGCTATTAAAGGTATTTTAATGATTAAATTTATATTTTTCCCAACCTTAATTAATGAAGATTAATAAATAACAGCAGCTGATACAATCATTGCACACGATTCATTTTTATCAAAATCACTGCTTTTGGATTATTCTGGAATTGCAAATTAGAAAAAAAAACATTGCAGCCAAGTTCCTTTAAAATCATTATTAAAATTAATTTAGTACGAAAAAAAAAATAGCAATTCTTAAGAAGGCCAGAGGCCATTTTTATTTTCTCTTACTGCTGATAAGAGAAAATTGGGATAAGTTTTGATCAAAATTGTTCAACCCATAAATACCCCATTAGAGAATGGAATTTTTAGTTTTTTACGAATTTTCCAAAAATTGCTCCAACGATTTTTGTTTTTAACCTTGGTACAATCTACTCAAATATAAATTTGATAAAACTTTTATTTGAAATATTTATTTGGAAAAAGTCATTTTAGGGTGTTTTAGAGAAAGGGTGACAAGGCTTCCCACTAAAGTAGCATTTTCAAATATTATATGATCTTACCATATCTATGTATTTTTTTATGCGAAAAATAAATCGTACAGACAAAAAAATAAACGCACAGACAAAATTGTTGTTATAAAAAAAATAAAAATAGCCAAAATCAGACATTTTTTTTAAGTGAAAAAAAAAAATAAGAAACAAAAAGTTGAAAATCACAACAGCGATATATTATATTTTATCATTGTTTAAATTATGATGATTTTAGTATAACATATTCCAGCCGTTCCCCACAAACTCCTAGCAAACCTTTATTGTGCTCGATATAGGATTGGTGCTCATAGGGTTCTGCCCTACATAGACAAAAGGGGATATGATATGGTGACGTTAACTGGGGTACAAGTGATTTCCCTAGAGATTATGTATATATATACGCCCATTTTCATTCACACTTGGTACACTTTTCATCTTAGTTGTAACGTTCATCCTCAATGATCTATCATCCTATTTCATCTACACATTTAATTTTATCCAGAATTTGGAGTAACGGGAGAAAAAAAAATCGATACAATAAAATGAAATGAATTTACTTTCTATATTAATTATCTGGAGTGTGATAGTAATTTTTTAAATTTCATAATGCAATGAACATCATGCTAAGGAACAGCTTGGCAAACTGAATTAATTAAAAATGACTGAATTAAAAATTTAAGCTATTTATAAAAAAAATTGTAATAAGGATTACAGTTGACAGGAAATTAAACAAAATATATATATAAAAAAAAAAATTCATTTAATTCTGGACGGAAATAAGTAATCAGAATATTAAATTTGAATTCGCTACAAATTGAGTTTTCATCCGATATTCATGATTTATGGCATGTCTGGCGAAAAAAAGATTAACTTCATATAAATGCGTTGTAATAATGAATGAATAATAAAGAAATGTAAATAATATAAAGAAATATAATAATAAACAATATAATAATTATACATTATTATACAAAAATGTAATTATTTCCATTCAATTGATTCAAATTAAAATGTATACATTAGTTTACCCGGTTATTAGTTTTAGGTATGAAGTACTCCACCCCACAGTAGATTTTAAGTATGTTTGTGGGTGACTGATATTTATTTAAGAATGACCGTATTTATTAGGATGGATGATATTGAAATTGTGTGAGATAGGAATAGTTTTAGTTTACTTGTAATTTGATGGATGTACGTGAATGTGAATGAAGTGTAGGGGGGTCAATGCCGGTCAGGGGTGGCAACTTCTGGTCGTTGCGGCCATCTTCTTGCACTTTGTAAATATGAAAATATTGTAAATAATCGGGAGCCACTGTTTTCAGGACGGGGTGGGCCTGAGCTAGGATCGGCACTCCAGGAAACGAGAGAGTGAATGCTGTGTAAATAGATGTAAATATTGTATATAGATTTTAAGCAAGAATACAGAACTCATTCAATGTTCCAATCTCCAGATTTTAATTTATAAATAGGCTGTTATTTTCATTCATCAAAGTCAGTCTAAGATTAGTAGGGAAATTTTATAAAGTTGTTCCTCAATCAGATTTCATTTATGACATTGGATTATGGCTCAATATCTCATGGCTGTGGTCTCTGCAGCCAAAGCCAAAAAAAAAAAAATTATAATTTATTTGTACATTAGTTGTATAATTTTTTTAATTATCTCATATTACTAAATCCTTAAAATATATATGTATTATATATATATATTTATATCAAACTGTTTAGTAAAAAGCAGGAAAGAAATAAAAATAAAAGAAAATTAAAAGGTGAGGGGAGCGCATCTGATAGGCTTTGTTTAATGACAAAAAATAGGAAATAAAAATATAAAAAAAGGGGTGCAAATATTAAGTGTACTGTATATGTACTGAATAAAAAGAGAGCAAATAGGCTCATTTAATATGCACAAAAATGAATATTAAATTAAATTAAAATAAGTAGCAATAGTATTTATTATCTTCAACAAGCCAAAAGGAATGGCGCTTACTTTAAACGCAGAAACCTTAACACCAGTGCAGGTAGACTCATGTGTCCTTAGCCCATATCGGGGACAAGGGAAGAGGAAAATAGGAAAAGGAAATAAGACCTTTTTTGCCTGTAACTGTAGAGTCTTGATCCATACAGTGCTGTTTGGCTGATGAATTTTGGTAATAATTAATCGGGCTACCGGAAGCTGCGTAGCCGGAGAAGCAACCAGAAGTAGGCCATGTGCTTGCTCAATAAACCTTGCAAGCCGGGAGAGGCCGGAGACACTCACTCAACAAAAGACCAACTTATTAACACTAACCCCGAGGAAAACCAGAAGTGGCAAACCTAGGTTTTCACGCTAAAGAGTGACGGAAGCGGTCTGAACTGTATAGGCAGAATGCGTGCTAACATGTGCTGCATATACCTTAATCGTACGAGTGTAAAATAGTGACTGACTTAGAGAGGGTAAAAAGGGGCTACCCCCTTAGAGAGGGTAAAAAGGGACTACCCCCTCTCTACCTATAGATTGTTGAATTATTATATTCTGATGGTGGCAAATTGTTGAATTTGTTTTGATGTTATTTGTATTGGTGGGTAAATTAAATATGTTAATTAATAATTAATTATTATAATTTATATCTTATATCTTCTCTGAAGTGATCTCGTGAGGTCTGTGTTTATCTGAACTGAGGAGGGATAATAAATACACAGATGAATAACTTAAATAGAAATATATATTATTCACATAAATAAATAGATAAAATATAAACATATTTCATTTGCCTATAAATTACATTAGATACATTTTGGAGGAATTAAAACTTACAAATTAATGGAATCTCCGATTTGAAGGTTGGGCCATAGCACTTACATCACTTGACTATGAACACTCTTTTTCTGAACCACAAAAATTTTGATCCTCACCTATTTGTGGCTCTAATATATATAATCCCTCCCTCTATTGAAGAGAGAAAGGAAGGGAAATCCCTTTTATTGTACTAAAGGTATTCTACCTTTCTAACTGTCCCTCATTGTTTCACCCAACCTTCGTAAAAACCCAATCTTGAAATTGCACTAAGTAACCACTGAATATTAAATAGATATTAACTAATATATTTCACTTAATTTTAAAATCATAATTTATATTTCAATTATCATTTCTCCCAAAGATCTACACATTACATCGTATAAATACCGAACACAAACTATGTATGATATGTAAAAACATTTGGAGAAATGATGCAGTCCTCGTAAATTTTACCAGCCATCTAGAGGCCCATAGCTTACTTAAATTTGACATAACCCTGGATGAGAGAAGTCCAATGAGTCACCTGCTTACTTAATTTCTAAACTAATCTTTATTCTTGTATTTATGGCTCAGATACTTCAAGGAGTTACCTTAAGGAGACAATTTCCATACATTTATAACGGGAAATTTTCATTAAATCTCGGAGACAGCGATTCGTCCATGAATGAATTATTAATTCTCGCTGCAAATGCGTGATCGTATGATTTTTCAAATAATTAGAATGCATTGCTAAACCTTACTCTTTAACATCTTTCATCTCTCTATCACATGTTATCTCTTTATGCCATCTAGGATAAGCTCCTGGTACCTTTAGATGGGGAGTATCCAAATCTTAACTACTTTAAGTTATTAATAAATGGTACTTTAACTAAATAAATAGAAATAAATCTCTACTGCAATAGTGTGTCAAATTTTATTTTTGACAGTAAAAAACAAAACATCGATATGCTGAAGCTTCTTGGCAGGAAGAAGAATATCTAAAGTAGAAACTACATCATTACACAGCATTTTCTCATTAACAAACACACCTCTACACAGGGTGCTTTAGTTATATATAACACCAGTTTGTAAGAAATTAACTAAGATTGTTGTTTTTAATTTGACGTGAACTATCTTTTAGACTATGGTTTCGGAGGCGTAATCATTAATGACGTAAGACCAATATGGAGTATTTGGGCCCATCCAAGCCAAGTAATGCATGTTTTCTCGGATGTGAATCTGACTATTTTTAGGATCAGTGGGAAAATAAATAGAAAATTATTGAAATCTAATTGTTGTAGGAGTTGATCTCTATATATATATATATATATATATATATAGTTGCCACAGACTATCACAAGATGTTATGAGCAAATGAATGGATGGCTGGATATACTAAGCGTAAATCAGTTAGTCAGAAAAATAGATATCCATCACTATTTCCGTCCAAACTATGGTCATAAAATCCACTAACTAATCTACAATCAGTGCAAGTAGGATAAAATTATAATTTTATTTACTTCAAGACAAAATTCATCAATATTGAATACCCAACTAATTGGTGTATAAAACAATTAAAAAGAAAAGAAATGTAAATGATTGCAAATAATAAAATAAATAATTTGTTCTGAGTTGTTATAAACTGGAGATTTATATTTTCGCTATTCAGATGACAATAATTAAAAGAATAATTTAAACTGAGAAAGTTATATAAAAAATTTTGTTCAATCTACAGAGGAAAAGATATTTAATGAATTCTAAAAACTTCTTATGAATCTCAGCATACCTGTTTTTCAAGTGGAATACATTTTAAGACACCACGTCACAAAACTTTACTGTCACACAAAGTACTAAAGAGAAAGATAGGTTTAATATTAAAAAGCGCGACAGTAGTTAATCTTAGTGAAAAAATTCCTTTTGTAAAATGTAAGAATGCAAGAATAAACAATTTGACTATAAATTATACAGATTAAAATTTTTATATAAAGTTAGGAGTAAATTACTTTCTCTGTTATTTGTTGAAAGAGGAAGAAATATTACAATGTCAGACATTCTATATTGAGTTTTTACCAGACATATAAGTTTTAAGTTCCGCTAAATATAAAAACAAAGATGCCGGGGCATATATTTATTTGCGTATATGTAACCATGTATGAATATGTATCATCGAAATACGCATGAAAGTTTCAATCAAAATGAGTCTACCGAAAATTCCAGTTTGTTTTGGTTTTTTCCCAGTGCTGTGCGATTCTCTTAAAAACAGCACCAAAGATTTTCATTAAATTTCATATATATAGTATATATTTAGTTTAACACTTTTACTTTTCCAAGAAAAGCAATTTTAGGAGGCTTCTAGGGAAGCGATCACATAGCGGGGTCCTCTCTAAGTATCATTATATTTCTACGGCATTTCATTTATATACAAATAAAAAAAATTAAATTGTATATCTTAGATTGGACAAAAATTTGAACATTGAAAACGAAGAGATCTTGCAAGGGAAAGTCAGCTGTACAATTAGAAATGAGGAAGATCTTGTGGCAGCCATTAAACTGATAAGGCTACGATGATTAGGTCACTTGGGCGAGAATAGAAACTCCTGATTTATGAATGTCATTCAGCTGGCAAAAGACGAAGAAGATGACTAAGGCTGAGGAAATGGAAGAAGGATTTGGAGAAGAAAAGTCGCAGACTGAGAAATTCTAAAGAAGGAAGTCAAGGACCTGCTAGGGTTGTAGAGCAGAGGAAGAAGAAGAAGTCATGGTAAATCGTGTGAAAATTCCCGAGTTGAAATTTTACATATTAGCCTGAGATTTGATATTTTTTCTGATCTCAATAAACGTATTGCTGAAACGTCAAATTCGAAAATCGGACATAAACGTAAACTATTGTATTAAAGAAGTATGAAGAAGAGCTCATTGAGATTAGGTGAAAACAAAAAACCCGTAAACTAAAACTGAATAAGTTTTACCAAAATTCAATTTTGTCACATTTACGAGGGTGAGTCAAATATAAACCGGACTATTTTTGTATACATTTATGTAGAAGTGGGGCAAGCCCCTAGATGGGTGATATTAGTTGTAGTGGGGGAAAGGCAGGGAGTCAGTCGCTCCAGTATGTAGTTAGTTGTTATTAAGACGAGCCTGTGGCAAGAACCAAGACGTATTGTAATAAGACGTGTAGCAATTCATGAAGATATGTAATAAAAATTTGAAGTTTGTCTTTAGACTTTCGCCTGACTACCCCACATCCTACATTTATTTATGATAAGAAATTACAAAAAACATTATTTAATATTTTTCAACATAATATCCTTTACACTACACATTTTTCCCATCGTTTTGGAAGCTTGAACTTCAGCCCTTCTTCAGAGAAGTTTTGAGGTAAATTCATCAGCCAATTGCGCACGAAATCTTCGACAACTTGATCGTTTTCAAACCGTTTTCCTCCTAGTGGCTTCTTTCACGGGCCCAAACAAAAAGTAGTCACAAGGAGATAAATCTGGACTGTAGGGAGGGTGTTCAAGGGTTTTCTAATGCAGTTCGACCAATTTGTCCTTTGGCAAAGTTGCCGTGAGAGGCCTGGCGTTATCATGAAGGAGGATGACATCTCTGACTGGAATACCCCGTCTTTTGGTTCTGTAGGCGGCTTTCGCTGACTCCAGCAGCTGGCAGTAGTAGGCGGAATTCACTGTGCGTCGATTGATTGGGAAGTCAACGAGTAAAACTCCCCTCCAGTCCCAAAAAACAGTCGCGATCACTTTTCCGGCAGAGAGACGGGTTTTTGCCTTCACAGGGAATGTTTCATCTTTTTCCGCCACTCCTTACTCGCCATTTTTTATTCTGGCGTGTAATGGTGCATCCATGTCTCATCACATGTCACAATGCGCCTCAAAAACAACTCCCCGTTCTGCCGGCATTGATTCAAAAGTGTCTCAGTGATTTGCAATCTGATCACTTTTTGATTTGTGGTCAGTAACCTCGGAACCCATCGAACACAGACCTTTTTTGAAGCCAAGATGCTTTGTGATTATGGTATAAGCACTTCCATGGCTGATTCCAATCTCTGAAGCGATTTCATCAATTTTTACGCGGAGGTAACCTTCAATAAGGTTATGTATAGCACAGATGTTGACATCTGTGACACTTGATCTTGGGCTTCGATTGTATCCTTGATTTTCTACACTTTCACGTCAAGCTTTAAACTTTTTAGCCCAATCAAACACTTGGGTCCGAGAAAGGGCACTTTCACCAAACTGTGCTTTCAATCGAGTCAAAATTTCTGTTGGTTTAACAACTTCGTTAGTTACGCTGCACAACGCGCGATGTAACCTCTTGCTCAGTCATGGCTGTACTGGCGACAGAACAAAGATAAACAATTACCGATTAAACAGAGATAAACAATTGCCAACAGGATAGAGACAAACAAAATCGATCTTATTTGGGACGGCCTGATGAAGCACTAAGAAGAAGTCCGGTTTATATTTGATTTACCCTCGTATTTCAGTACTATCTCAAAAAAAAAATCTCTGGTGTGAAACACTCACACGACTTTCACTTTCTCTAATTAATTCAATTTAATCAGGAAATTTTCTTTAAAATTACCACGTTAAAATGTTTAGTTGGACTGGTCATAAAAGTGGTAGTGAGAGTTTTACTTGCCTACGTGAAAGACCTTATGTGGAACACTCGATGTCCAAACCAACAGAACTTCGGCGAATTTAAATTTAAATAACCTAACAGACCAATTTTCCAATCAATTCACCTCCAAAATAATTTTTTTCGGAGAAGTTCTATCTACGTATTGTAGTGGAAGAACGAAATAGAAAAATAATAGTTTTGAAAAATAGTTTAGAATATTTTATAGTTTGAAAAATCTAATTTTGATAATATATTAAATAGTGAATTTACTTTCATAAAGAGTCAGGTTCTGTAATTTGGAGTCATTGCTATTAGGAAAACAAAGGCACAAAAATCCGTTAGGCCAACTCTTTTGTAAAAGAAAATCCCCCCAGTTAGAGAGAGAGTATTCCTTCAGGACAGTCTGCCTTCTGCTTTCAAACTATAGAGTCTACAGTCTGCCTTCTGCCTTCAAACAAGAGAGTCTGCATTCTGCTTCAAAAGCCAGAACAATTCAGGAATCGCCCTAGTCAAATCAGTGCCAGATATAAGTTAAAATATAAGAGCTTTGCATTTAATCTAGATAAATAATTAATTTCACAAACATAATAGTTGTGATATTGTAAAAATATTTAAATATCTTTAAAGATAATATATTTAATTTAATCTACCAGTGTTTTCTTGATTATTTCTTACTAGTTCTATCTCAAACATACATACAAGCCCTTTTACTAAACCGCTCACGCCACAACCAACTACCACAAATAGAGAACACACCAATAGCAGTCCAAGTTTAAAGAAAATCATTGTAACCGTTTTTGAGAAAATTCCATAAAACTTAAATATCAATTCTGTAAAATTGTAATTCTGGTTAACCGAATTTCTTCTTCAAATTTGTAATATGAATCCTTATAAAGTATATTAATATTATGTAGGTGTTATAAACAATACATTGTACTTGAAATGCTAGTTTAAAGGAAAACATAACGGTATTGATTCCTAAGAACCTCTAGAAAAATCAAATTTCCCAGGAAAATAAATCAAATAAAAGTAACAGGTATTTTTGTGTCTAAATAATATACGAAGTGTAAAGAAAATTGTTGGGGGTCGTTTTCCGAAAAAAAAGCATAAATAAGTGAAAAAAAAAAATTCAATATTATTATAGAAAAAATATAAATAAATTAAAGAAACAATTTTGAAAAAACAAGTGTCAAATTGTCAAATAAAGTATTTGGGAAACAACTGAATGATATATATAAAGAAAGCTAATTATATAATGTAGTATTTCTTAGTTAAAAGTTATATATATACAATTTTTTTTAAAAAAAACCAAGGTTATCCCCCACTTGATGTTGAAGTAAAGAGATGTGATGGAAGTGAGAGTGGTGTGTGAAGGTCGGAACTGGAGATTATCCAGAAAGGTGAAGAAGAAAATGAGCAGTCTTTTATCATACACTTCACAAGGCTGGTTGTTGGCCATTATATGTAGGACAACAGGGACGGACAGAGGGCATTGTCTGAGCACCTTCATATTATGACACCACCATCCTCCTGTGAGTAGAGTATATGAGA
>JAAEAF010010594.1:0-21228 GCA_011037195.1 Triatoma infestans
TAAATAAATAAACTAAGATGCACAAACTAAGGAAATAAGTATAAATAAAAAACTGTATAGGGACGCGGCTCTGCTGCTCGTATAATGATCTTGAAGACGTACTGAAGTATAATCATCCCCTCTTCCAATGGGGCGAAGTTTATATATTAGTGTTAGCAACACTCACACTAAGACATCTGTCCTAGTGTGCGACCTTGTGCGACCTTAGTTAGTTCGGTGACCAGCGATTTAGGTCAATGGCCAGCTTATCGGTGCTTGCTTTGATGTAAAGTATTGACCCATGGTTTTGTTTGTTTGGCCGCGGCCTTGTCTTGAAGACAGCGGCCGGCTAGGCCACTAGTTACAAATTATTCTTTCTTTTGTTATGTGTTGTGAATGTTTGACATTGCTATGACCTTGCCATGTCATTACAATATTTTCTGATATTCACAAATTCCACATATCTGCCTAAAACTCAATTTTTTCGAAAAAATATTGTTACGAGAATATCCCCCCCCCCTAAAACTCATAAACTTATTCTGTAAAATCGCGCTTTCTGGTTAATCGATTTTCGTATTCAAGTTTGGAATTCTACCAATATTTCAAAGAATATAAGATTATATGGATGGTAGAACTATATATTTTATTGAAGTAGAGGAAAGCTTAACGCTATTGTTTACTCCAGATTTCACAAGTTACAAATAAAAGTGATAGATATTTATGTATATAAATAGTATATGAAGTTAAAAGAAAATCGTTGGAGACGTTTTGGAGATAATCAGGAAAAAAATTGAAAACAAATATTCGGTAAAGTTCACCTTTCGGTTGATGGTTTGTGGTTTCTATTTCCGATACGGAATAGCATGTTTGAACTTCCTCATCCTCAAATCATATCTTGCTGATCGCCATTTCATGGTTGTCCAAGGATCCTCAATTTCTCCCATATTTCCTATTCATGCTGACGTTCCACAAGGAAGCATACTCGCTCCCCTTCTTTACACAGTATATACTGCTGACCTTCCACTACATTCTGATACGGTCACCTTCACCTTCGCCGACGATACGGCTATCCTATCCCTTCATAATGATCCCGTCCTGTTAGCTAGACATCTTCAATTCCATCTCAACATCCTTGAACCCTGGCTCCAAAAGTGGAGAATAAAGGTGAATCAACTCAAATCTAATTACATAGCCTTCACATTAAATCGAAAAACCCTTCCTCCAATATATTTCAACCATATTTTTTTTACCTCCCGTCACAAAAGTTCGTTACCTTGGTCTCAATCTTGACAAACGGCTAACCTAGAATCCCCATACTCGACTAAAAAGAACTGAACTGAATAATAGATACAAAATACTAAAGAAACTTCTAGACAAACGTTCGAAACTTACATTACATAACCATACGACAACTATATTATTCTCTATTAGCCCCTATATGGACTTACGGAATCGAACTATATGGGACAGCCAGACATTCAAACCTTCACCGCATTCAATCCCTACAGTCCAAAATCTTCGCACCATAGTCAATGCTCCCTTCTACGTGTCCAATCACACCATCCATAACGACCTAAAAATTCCCTTCGTTTCTGCGATAGCCAAGTCCCGTTATCTAAAGTTCCATTCCCAACTATCTTCCCATTCAAATCCACTTATCCAAGCGTTCTCAACCACAACTCTCCCCTCTAACCCATCCACGACGACTGAAGCGTCGATAGCCTCGCGATCATCTGCTTACATAATCGGCTATCTTAGGACAGTTGTGAGACTCCACAACCATTCTTAATGGTTTGTTACGGCTGCCATCGCTGGATGACAGTCGTTCACGTAGATCAGGTCGTGTGCCGCGGCCTTCAGTCAATGCACACATAATTTGCACATTATCTATTTTATATATTGCATGTAAATTGTGCAATTGTAGAAATCAATAAAAATATTAAAAAAAAGAAAAGAAGAAGATATTATGTTAATACACACACACACACACACACACACACAGATAATTTGCTAAAAACATGTCTTCGTCGTACACTCAAGGAGTCCGCAAAACATTTCCGGTGAAAACGTAATCACGAAAACTTGATACGATCACCATACTTCCTGTTAGAGGAAGTAAAAAATGCTGGATATGTACAGCCATAGCTTTTATATTTATTTTAGATCCCGGCATCGGTCCTAACTAAACCCAAAGGAAGGGATTAACTCAGTGGTAGTGCGCAGGACTAGCAATGCGGAGGACCCGGATTCGAGTCCAACTGCTGCCCTTAGATTTTTTTTCTTTGTAGGAGCCACTTACAGCTCACTGTCTGGTGATGGACAGTGTTGTCTGTAACGAGAGAACACTGTCCGGAGGCCGGCAGTACACTGAGAAGGCTCCGAACTTTGGGGTAGCTATGGGCCCAGAAGGGCTTTGGATAGCATGGGGCTTGGTCCTTCCCCACAGACAATTAAATTAAATTAATTAAAAAGCCAACTTACTAAACAGATGTTTATTAGAATTAACAAAATAAAATTGATTAAACAATAAACGCAAAAAATAGAATTAGATCCAAGTAATGAATATTTAGATATCTATCTAAATTATAACACGCAAGTAAATTGATATAAAGAATATATTTATTTCTACATATTAATATTCTATATTTATATGTAATAATACAATAAATTTGTAATTATATAAATAATATACTTTTATATACAGATAATATAATTATTTTTTAAATCAATCTACTTGTGGGTTATATTTTAGATAGATATCTATCTATTACTATCATTTGGTTATAATTCGATTTTCAGTTTTATATTATTTTATCAGTTTTCTATGGTCATTGGAGCCCGGAGCCTTCTCAGTGCACGGCCGGCCTCCGGTCAGTGTTCTCTCGTTACAGACAACACTGTCGTCCACTACCGGACCGTGAGTTGTAGAGGCTCCTAGGAAGAAAAAAATCTAAGGGTAGCACAGGTGGACTCGAACCCGGGTCCTCCGCGCCGGAGTCCAACACGCTAACCACTTTAGCTAATCCCTTCCCTTTTTTATTTTTATTTTGTTTTATTTTAGTTTTATTTTGTTAATTGTAGTAAACATTTTTGTTGTCTTTGAAGATGGTTCAGTAAGTACCAATAATGGTTGTGAGAATGAGAGAGAAGTAGAGAGAATGGATTTTACACAAATAAATTAAAACATATGCTGAACACTGCATAATGAAAAGAACACACAAACTGCAAGGTTTTTACAAGTATATAGAAGTTAAGTAGCGAGAGAAACATAAAGAGACAGACTTGCTGACTAATGAGAAGATAGTAGAATAGGTTGCTGACTAGCTGCAAACTAGTCGTAAACTGTCTTGAACTTTACTACTGCCACTCTATTTATATGAATCGAACTGTCCCTTCCTAGTCAGGCCTAGTGGGGAATTAATTCATTTAATCTGCTTCTCCGGTCTTCGGCTCCTATGAATCTATAATAATTCGGATCCTATTACAGTACTGAAACCAGTAGCCAAAATAAATAAATGTAACTGTAGCTCGAAATAGCCTGTACTTTTTTAATTGGATCAAAACATTCACTTATTATGGCAATCGTTTGTAATATCTACATGGAAAAACCAGCTTAAGACTATATATGAAATTTAATTTTTTTCTTTCTTTTACACCTAGTATGCTTGCAAGGGGTATCTGTTGCATACAGTTGTTTGGGGAGTAGCGACCTCACGGGTTATCACAGCTCACCACTCCATGCACTTTGTCAGAACAGTACACAATACACTTTAACTACATACACTCTACACTTTATAGACAAGGACAAACACAGTACACAAACTAGGGTCTCCGTCCCTAGTTAATTAGCGAAAGCCAAGGGAGAAGGGAGGGATTCGCTGAGTGGTAGCGCGCTGGACTAGCAACGCGGAGGTCCCGGGTTCGAATTCAGCCTGCTGCCCTTAGATTTTCTCTTCCCAGGAGCCTCTACAACTCACTGTCCGGTAATGGCAGTGTTGTCTGTAGCTAAAGAACACTGCTTGGAGGCCGGCTATGCATTGGAGATGGCTCCGGGGAGCACATTAGATCTTTCAGGTCGCTGTACAATAATCACCTACAATAAATCTACTCCTAGTAAGAGGAAGTATTGTTTTGTGGTGGTGGTTGATTCCGCAGAGCTGGAAAGCATCAGAGACATTTTCCGTGATAGCCTGCTTCATTTTGTGGTCATCGACCGGTTTCGGGCGTTCGCCCATCTTCAGGATGCGTTTTTCAGACAGTGTGACAACGCAAACTTAGAGTGTGTAAACTAAGTTTGCTCTGTGTAAGTCTGTGTTGTCACACTATCTGAAAAACGCATCCTGAAGATGGACGAACGCCCGAAACCGGTCGATGACCACAATATGAAGCAGGCTATCACGGCAAATGTCTCTGACGAAGTATTGTAATCGTGCCAAATTTTCGATATCGAATTTTCACCGGAAATA
This sequence comes from Triatoma infestans, assembly GCA_011037195.1. Taxonomy (NCBI): domain Eukaryota; kingdom Metazoa; phylum Arthropoda; class Insecta; order Hemiptera; family Reduviidae; genus Triatoma; species Triatoma infestans. Next base: position 4,446 of record JAAEAF010010594.1, read on the forward strand.
TCCGTTTTGAGGTCCCCTGAGTCCAAAAACGTGGTTTTTAGAAAATGGTCTCTGTCTGTGTGTGTGTATGTGAACAGCGTAGCTTAAAAACGTAAAATCGTAGAAAGTTCAAACTTGATATTACGTTTAGGTATCACTATAGGATTCAACAGTAGGTCATCTGTCAAAATTCCTCAACCGAAAGTACCATTTTACAAGTTTTTTTTTTCTCTTTTTTATAATTTCCTCAAAAATGGCTCAAACGTTTTCCTTCAAACTTGCTATATCAACCGCACATACAAAAATCTACAACTTTTATTTGAAACATTTCTGTGGGAAAATTCATTTTTAAAGGCACTTTTCAGAGAAGGTTGGGGGGCTAAGTTTCCTCTAAGTACTACTTCAGTTTACTATACAAGTCTATCATCTAAATAATATTAATTAGAATTAAATATGTTGTTGAAATTTCGAGTTTGAAAAAAAAAATCGGATGACCGGAAGTGCGTTTTTACTGAAATGTATTTTTCAGTTTTTGTGGTATTTTCTCGAAAACGGCTCTAACGATTTTCTTTAAACTAGGAATTTTAATGGCACATAATATAAAGAGCTACAACTTTTATTTGAAACATTTCTCCTGGTAAAGTCATTTAAGGGGGCTTTTGCGGGAGGGGTGGGGTTATGTTTTTCTCTTAAATGCTATCATAGTTGTTTATATCTACAATTCTACAATACAAACAAAATTAATTAGAAAATTAATAGATGGTCAAAATTCCGAGTTTCAAGAAAATTAATGAACCGGAAGTGCGCTTTTATCAGAACTGCAGTACAAGAAAGTTGTGTGAGTGTTTCACACCAGATTTTTTTTTTTTAACATTTACAACACTATTATACTAATTTCTAAAAACATTTTTATTTCAATTTTAGAGCTCTAAAAGTTAAATAAGTATTTGCGGTGTAATTCTAGTATTACTACTCTACACCGTATTTGATTTTATTAATAAAGTGAAATAAAGACAAACTTTAATAAATATTATTGATTTATTATACTGAAAAAAAAATAAAATACATATATTCATAAAGAACATCACTCACAAATTAAACATGCAAAAATTAATGGATTATAATTTGTAATTTAAAAATAGTATCATATGTTAACGTGGATGATGATATATCGGTATGATATTAAAGGTTATAGGCATTATATAATCCATCAAAAAAGATTCAATATTCAGTCTTTAAATGGCAATATCGTTAGAATTAATATAAATGGCTTTATATAGAAATAATATTATCCAAAGAATTTTTTTAGTTATAAACAATTACAATTTAACTTAGCGTGAATGTATTTATTAGGAAGAATGTTTGAATGAACGTATAGGTTAGTTTTTTTACCCGGGGGGTGTGCAAGGAAAATTTATAAGAGTACGTCAAATATAGGTTATTAGTAGTATATATACGTTAACACTAATATTAGATGTTAGTCTCTTAAATGCTATCATAGTTGTTTATATCTACAATTCTACAATACAAACAAAATTAATTAGAAATTAATAGATGGTTGAAATTCAGAGTTTTAAAAACCTCCCTTCGTTAAAACCTAGTCCCGTTATCAACCAAACACTCGGAACCTATGGATAGGTTTCCTAGCATCTTCCAGGCGGAAAATTCACGCTACTGGAAGGTGCGTTCAGATGAATCTTGACAGAGGATATCGAAATCAGGAGATAGTTATCCTATCCGATAGTTAGGCGGCCATCAAATTCCTAGTTTTTATTCTCCCCTCACCAACACCATTAAAGGTTATTATTAGAGGTTAATATGTTAAAACTAAAGTATTAGAGGTTAATTTATTCAGGTAGAAATTTAGGTTGGGGAGGATGAGCAAAATATAAAAGTACTCTACCCACAAATAGCCCGTCTAAAAGCACGCTTCTTTTAATAATTAGAATAGTGATTAATGGAACTAAATTACACATATAGGTGTACATATATATGTAATTTACAGTATTTTCAGAGTAAGTTCCAGTGTTATATAAATCTAACAAGGATATAAATACTAAGTATTTTTGTTCTGGCTTATCATCACAGTGAAATGTAACACTTATTACAACTGTTGTGGTGGTTGGTTCCGCAGAAACTGGAAATCATCAGAGACATTTTCCGTGGTATCCTGTTTTATTTTGTGGTCATCGACCGGTTTCGGGCGTTCGACCATCTTCAGGATGCGTTTTTGTCCGACATTGTGATAACAACTTGTGTGAGTGTATAAACTGAATTTGCTCTGTGCAAGTTTGTTTTATCATACTGTCTGACAAATGCATCGCTGAAGATATACGAACGCCCGAAACCGGTCGATGGCCACAAAATGAAAACAGGCTACCACAGAAAATGTCTCTGATGCTTATTACAACTATTTGAAAGTGAAATTAAGGGATGGCACCTTCACTGTTGCCGACATGTTTCAATGGTCTTGTATTCGAGAATGGCAGGCGGATCAATCAACCTCGGGGCTTCTCTAACTTTTTAGAGAAGTTGTGAAAGACTTTGCGAAAAAACTTGGTACCATTCAAAATCGCGAAGAATAAATACTTGCTAAGGCGCTAATAATGCCGCCGATGTCGGTGCGCCGCAACAAAAACAAAAAATTACAATTTAATATATATTACTTTTTCTGAAGACATTGTTGGCAATCATTCTTCTGAAGACTATACAGTGACCAGCATTCTTTGTGAAACACACTTTCTTTATTGGCGGATATCTATCTTAACTTAGCGCCCCTTCCCGTCGGCGATCACGGATGGTCAAGAGGGGGGGAAACCGAGCAAGAACAAAGCTTTAACTTCCATGGCTCCGCCCCCGCCTTTGAACTAAAGACGTTGATTTGTATGCTGGAAATATGTAAGGTAAGCACGCCCATCCCAGCTGTAATGAAAAAAGTTAAGGGGCGCTAATAACCCTTGAAAGTTGAAGCGTCCAAAAAAAAAAATATATACATAGAAAAGTGCAGTTTTAGTGTTTATTTTAAAATAATATACAAAAATCAATACAATATAAGTGTAAAAATAAAAAAACTTACGTGCAGTTTCAAAATAATATCTCTGAACACTTACCTGAAAAATAAAACAATCGATTAGTTGTTAATAATATATTGCTATTGGTCCGCAGTATTAGTAATAATAAAAAAACATTCATTTTGGCGGGGGTGTTTTTTTTTATTGATGAGAAAAATTGCAGAAGTGACAGGTCTTCAACATCATTGATTTTTTTTTTTTTTCTATTTTTTCAATGAAAATAACTGAAATTAGAAAATAACTTATTGAATAATATATAAGTGAGAATATTTAAAAAATTGATCTGAAAGATAATGATTTTCACTTTTTTACAATTCACATTGTTCATATTGATAACTGATAATTGTTGTTCTAACATGGAATGTTTAATTGTACTTTTCATTAGATTTTTCTTGGAAACTGATCCAAACAATTTTCTTTAAACTTAAAATGCACATATTTAATAAAACTATCACTTTTATTGCAAAATATTTTACCATAAAAATTCAATTTTTTTTTTTTTTTTTTTTTTTTTTGTAAGGGCTAAATTTAATTAGGTACCAAAGCAGGTATCTAAGAGGTTGCGACTAGGGTTTCACGTTTTTTGTTTTCCACTAAAATATATTAAATCTGAAACCCAGATTTTTGAATTTAACATATTTTAATTATTTTTTTTTCTAGAACCTTCCTAGAAATAGTATGACTAAGAAATATAGCTTTGTTAGGAATTTTTCTACGAAGCTAAGTACGAAAAGGGAGTGGAGCGAAAGATCCGCCCTGGCTAGTATTAGCAAGCATGCCACTAAGTGGTATACAGATGGGTCTAAGACCCTCGAAGGAACCGGAGCAGGAGTGTTTGGGCCTAGAATCAAACAGTCGGAACCCATGGATAGGTTTCCTAACATCTTCCAGGCGGAAAACTCACGCTATTGGAAGGTGCGTTCAGATGAACCTTGACAGAGGACATCGAAATCAGGAGACAGTTATCCTATCCGATAGTTAGGCGGCCATTAAAGCATTGAGTCTCATGTTATCAGTTCTAAAATGGCATGGAAATGCCTAGGTAAGCGTAATCACCTAGGCAGAAGAAATAAAGGCGTGGAAGGTAATGAAGTAGCCGACACCCTGGCAAAAGTAGGCGCTGTATCTCCTTTTCTTTGGGCCGGAGCCCTTTTTGTGGAGTCAGTGACCAAGTACTCTTAGAAGAAATCTAGAAGGAGGAGGTGGCGGAAAGAGCTCGTCTCTGGGACACCATCCCCGGGACTGAGACAGGCCAAGATCTGTCTGGGTGATTATAACCAGGAAAGGTCGAAAGCCTGCATCAGTCTGAGTAAGAATAGGATCCGTATTCTTACGGGATTCCTTACAGGGCATTGCAGACTCAGGGGACACCTGAGGAAGCTTGGTCTAGAAGATGATGGCACATGCAGATTCTGTGGGGAGATGGATGAAACTCCGTTACACCTCTTGTGTTGCCGTCATTCAAAGAAGATTTAGTAGTCTGGGCCGTTACCAGATAGGAGAGGAGGAAAACCTACCCTACAACCTTCCAGGATTTTGGGATTCCTTAGGGAGCTAGCTCATATTGGGCACCAGAGTGGGTACAATAGATCAGATCGCAGTACAGAACCCTCAAAAAAAAAATATTTTTTTTTAATGAAATCTTATTGTATAATAAGCCTTATGACTTTAAGTTTGTATGGAAGTATACAAACACGTAAAAAATTTAAAACAGACCAAATTTAGTTTCAAACAAACCGACTTTATATATGGTTGGATCCCGCAATGTTTGGATAACATTTATGATTTTATCCATCGTAGCATGTACTTCATTGTTTTGATACTGACCGGTTAAACCACACTAGTTGATTATATGTGGGAGGTTATAGGGTTATAAGATGTATGTGTATCATGGGTATTACAGTGGAAAAGGACGTGTAAAAATTGTGGTTAAAATTTAACTACGATTATATGATAACTAATGTCAATTGAAAGGCAATTTAAAATTAAGTATTTTAATAAAGGTATTATATACTTAAGTTACAATGCTCCGCGTCTTGTCATGGTATTTTAATGCGCGGGGGGGAGGGGATAGGAAATTTGAGAGTTCATTATGTAAATAAGAATATATAATGTTTAATGAAGAAGAATATCTATGTATATATATATATATACAGTTAGTGCAGATAAGATAGTAATTAAATATTGAAAAGCATGTAAGATTTAATGTAAGCAAATATCTAAGATCAGAGACATTTTCCGTGGTAGCCTGCTTCACTTTGTGGACCGGTTTCGGGCGTTCGCCCATTGTGATGGATGCAAGAAACATAAAAAATATATTATTTGAAAAAAATCAAAAATATCAAGAATATGTCCACAAAAGGACATTTCAGGTAGAAAAGTACAGTTATTGAAAACGTTGATCAACCTTGATAGCATTGTAATACCCCCTTCTCCTCACAGGGGAGGAGCTGAACAAACAATCAGAAGACATTCTTGTCAAGACAGATTTGTTGTAGACACCAAGGAGAACACATCAGAACTGTACCAGTTTTAAGTTATAACATAAGAGTTAATTTATAAGCTTATTATTGTGATAATCTAAAGTAACTTAATTTCTCTTAGAGAATATATCTATTTTAAAAACAGTGTGATTTCTTGATTATTACTAATACTTCATTCTCTATAAAACTTATACACTTATAAACCCTTTTACAAAACCGCTCAAGCCACAACAAACTACCTTGCAAAACAGCATATCCCACCAACATTTCACCATCTTCAGGATGCGTTTGAGCACACAGAAGATGGGCGAACGCCCGGAAACCGGTCGATGACCACAAAATGAAGTAGGCTACCACGGAAAATGATCTCTGATGCTTTCCAGCTCTGCGGAACCAACCGCCATAACAAATATCTAAGATTGTTGATAGAAAAAAATAATAGAATTAAAATGGAGATAGTCGTTATATTAATTTGTTATAACAATTCATAAGCCGATAAAATAATAGTTAATAACACTGAAATGCATACATAGGTAATATAAGAAAAAAATGCAAAAAAAAGGTTGGTAAAAAAAAAGGTAAATTTGAGATAGTAAATTTAAATCGTCTTTTTATATACAAACATTTACGACTTTTATTACAAATGAAAGGAGCCTTCGTTTCTGTACTTTATCAGGATGCGGCCGGGCACAGTTTAAAAAAAGAATTATACATGTGTTCACTGCTTGTTTTGATCTTAGTCTCTGTGGAAACACTTTTCATAAAACTCTTATTATAAAAAGAATAATTATTGTCGGCCAATTAAAATAAATACAAAAGAAAAGTTATCCCATTGAATCATTTGTTTTAATTCCATAGTACAAATAAGGGCATAACTAATAATACTAATAATAATAATAATAATAATAAATATATAATAATAATAATAATAATAATAATAATAATAATAGTGTGTTTATTCAATAAATAAAAATTACACATGCACAAAATAACATATAAAACAAAAACACATTTACGTGGACCCGAGTCCGTCTGCAGAGTTGTTCTATAAATATACCAGTCTGCTCCCACATATAATATTATTAACCAATTAAGTATTTATTTTTATAAATTAGAAATAAACACTGCAAATGTATACTTATTATTAAAAGTATAAGACTAAAAACACACAAAATTAAATGGGAATACAACTAAAAAACAAAAAAAAAACAGAGCTTATAACTGATATAGACCTAATAACTCATCTGTACTTCTATTTAATTTAATAATTGAAATGTTCTATTAGTGACCTTCTATATGCACCTGCGGATAAACAAAACTGATTTAAATTGACCCAAATCCTTCCATTTAAATAATCTATAAACTCCGATTTTTCTAATCTACTTTTACGAAAACTCTTCACTCTGAATTCGACTAAAATTGGACAGAACGCAACATAATGAAACACATCTTCGATTTCTGCCATATTATCCATCGAACATAAATACTGTATCCTCCGATCGGCCAACTCTAAAATTTAAATCCTAAAGGGCGCCTTCCACTGCGAGCGAAGCGGGCTCCGTTCGGTCTCCGTTCAACTCGCAAAGGTTTATCTTCATGTAAGTGCTTCCACTATGAAAAGAGTGAGCAGAGCGGACTGAACGAGTATAAAGAGTTACAAAAGTGGTCGCAGAGTTGAGCGGATTTGGGACGGACTCCGTTCGACTCGCAACGCCAAATCTCATTGAAGTGCTTCCACCAATAGATGAGTCAGCGGAGCGGACTGAGCGAGGAAAAAGGAGCCGTTGTGTCACGCTGTGCAATGCTAGTTTTGAACGGTGTCCGCTAGCCCTTCCCTACCTCCCTCCCTATTTATGCGCGCATTCCACTGCGAATATCTTTTTCAGCTCATTCTTGAACATGTTCTGTGACTGCAGTATCGTAGTGTATTTGATTAAAATGGAGCTTTTTATTGAAACAGTGCGACAATACCCTTGTTTATGGAATACCAGGGACAGAGATTATCATCTTGTAAATCGTAGAATACCCGTAGTAAATCGCCTTTGACAGGTCTCTCTCTAATGTGGTAGCTCATCCAAAATCTTGGTTTGTTAGCTTCTTTTTCTTATAACTATAGAGTAGCAAGCATTTACTTATCGTATTTATATAGTCATCATCACTGGAATCGTCTGGCATTATTACTAGAAACGAAAAACGAAAAAGAAAACTTCAACCACGACTTGCTCGATCCAACTGGCTATGATGAACTGGTGACCATTCAGTCCGCTGATAATGGAAGCATTAACCCCTTCCATCTCATTTCTCGCTTAGCTCAATCCGCTAGCAGGTTTCCGAATCCGCTGACAATGGAAGACAAATACCTCTTTTATGTAAAACTCTTTTTAGTGGAAGGTCAAAACTATTTTACTCCGTTTCGCTCAGCTATTTCATGCTCATTACCCTTTTGCAGTGGAAGGCATGCGTAATACCTGTCCACTTACTTTAAAGATATTACTTATTAACAATAAACTATTACTATCTGCTATATAATGTTTACTTCCCGGGTCAAATTCTAATTCCTTATATAAACTATGATAGACTGATTGATTAGCTTTTATATACAAAGTTTCTTTAAATTCAGATTTAATAGCCTCTAATATCCTGACAACAGAATCATCAGCAAATCCCACATTTTCACAGTTATATATATTTGGTGCACATATTTTGGAATGAGCCGGACCAAAAAAGATTCCTGGATATTATTTCCTGTGCTAGGACGACTTTCGTCAGTCTTGTAATTGGTGATGACAAAATCTTTGTAATATAATTATAATGCAGAGAAAAAGAATTAATAGTTTTTTAGTTACTGTTTTATAGACACTAAAATAAAACTTACATCAGTAATCGATATGAAAAGGAGAGAATTGGGTCTGAAAGATAAATAAACTGGAAGTAATGCTGAACACTGTATAATGAGAAAGTGTAACTAACACAAACTGCCAGAACTTTACATGAATATAGAAATTAGTAGCGAGAGATTTAAACTGAATAAAGAGAAAGGTAGTAAGTAGATGATTGCTGACGCATTGTGACTGCTGTATAAACTGCTGAAAGACTGTTCCCTGTATAGCTAGCACAGCTGGTATTTAAACAGAGTCTCCCACTCTAGTCTGGCCTAAACTAATGAGTGAGACTCTCAATTTTTGTGTCTCCCCCTCTCTGCTTTAGATCCCTCTCTTCGGATCCCATTATATGATATAAGGATTGAATTATATGATTTTATTATATGATTATATAAATATTATTTTATGATTATGATTATATTATTATAATATGATTATGATTATATTATTTTATAATAATTATATGATTAAATTATATGATTTTTTTTTTATTAAATTTTATCATATCTGATGTACTAAATATATTAAATGTGTCTAACTCCCACGCGGAGGACCCGGGTTCGAGTCCAGTGCTACCCTTAGATTTTTTCTTCCTAGGAGCCTCTACAGCTCACTGTTCGGTGATGGACAGTGTTGTTTGTAGCGAGAGAACACTGTCCGGAGGCCGGCAGTGCATTGAGAAGGCTCCGGACGCTAATGACCATACATGTTGAAGCGCCTTAAATTAAAAAAAATAAAAAAAAGTGTCTAAAATTTAAACTATTAACTCAGTTCGTGTGAAGTGTTTCACACAAAATTTTTATTACATCTTAAAAACTGGCAGTTCTTAAAAACTCAATATGTATGGCTTCAATAGTACAATGTAACTGAATTTTTCAGAGTCAGCAATGAAATGAGGACACTGTGGCAGCTAAGTATTACTTAAAGAATTTCTCTTATGAATAAAATAAAATAAAAATAAAAATAAAAAAATTGTAAAAAATAAGGATAAAGATGTATAGAAAGGAAAAATCAAATATGAAAAAATGATGATGGTTATGTTGAAGGTGAAGAAGCGTTGTGGATGAGATAAGATAAGATAAAAGAATGTTGAATGAAAGAGGGAAAAAAAAAGTCATGATCAACATTATGGTTTGTGATTGGAAATACTAAGAGGTTTCGTATGTACTCTCTAGAAGTACCAGAGATCGTATAGAGTAATATAGAGAGAAGAGAAAAAGTGAGAGAATGGGTTGTGTGAAGACACCTCTCGCCCATGGGAGAGACTATCTATAAGGACTGTCATGTGTGTACGTACGAGTTTATAACAGACAATACGTGTTGTGAATGCAACAGCCACATTTCGTTCCAGCAGAGTATTTCAAGAAAAACTCACCCATCAGCTATACAACAGATGGAGTAGCATCTTTCTTTCTCTCTCTTTAAAAAGAACATACCGCCTCCATTTTGCCATCCCAACCCCCCCCTTGAATACAGTACTCAACACCGTCAAAATAATAATATACCTATAACACCTAAACAGACTCTGTAGCCCCAGCATCGCCACAACAATGTGATCTCATTCTCAGGCCAACCACAATAAGCTTCTTTATGTTTGCATATATCTGATTTTATATCGTAACTTTTATTACATTCTATTCTATTAAGTTTATGAAAAAAGAAAATACTTTTCTTATTATTTTAAGGATTTGCTAAAGATGAAACATTGTAAAATATCGTGAAAGTTCGTAAAAAAGAAACAGTTTTATTTCATATATTCATAGAAAATATATTTATATATCTATCAGAAGAGAATCTGAATAATGTACACCTCAAAACATCTTGTCTATGCATCCTATCTTTTATTGGCTATAATTTACCATAACTTCTTTCTTTTTTTTTGTTTTTTACTGCGTTGCAACTTTGTATATTATGTAATATGTATGTATATCGTGTACTGAATATATTTTATTATAAATATATAGTACTGCAACCGTACAATTCAGACAACCCCCTCCTTACAATTTTTTTTTTTAATCAATTCCTTTAAGTTCAAAGATTGTAAAAGATAGAACTATTGTAGCAATCTTGTTAGATTTCCAAATTGAGATTTTAATTCCACTAATTCCAAGCTGCTTACTTTTATTATGAATAGTAAATTGTTTAAAATATTAATGAAGCTTATTTACTTAGCTAAGTAAATTTTCTACACCAATAGAGACGCAAATTGATATTTTGATTTAACATGATTTCTTTCTTAAGTGGCTTTCGCGCCTACTATGAATTGAATAATATACCAATGGATATTTTTGTTCATCAGCTATACTTAGTGGTTGTACTTCAGTGTGGCCCAACACAGCTCTTCTTCTTCCAATGCCGTCCAACTAACCCAAAAGGTTGGACGACTTGAAGTTAGCACATTAGACCATGGTCACTGTGCAACAGGCCCTATTATCTCATATTTTTAAGGCATGGAACTTAAACCTAGTGGCTTTTATCCCACCCAATTTCCCCATCAATTCATTCTCCTAATTAATCTTCCACAATAGTTTGCCGATCTGTCTATAATATCCCTAGCTCAAACCCTCCCAGGCTTTCTCGCGAGAGTGAGACCTAGTACCAGCGAAACGGGGATATAAATAGTTGATACACCACTTCCCTAACTCCATCATCACAGTTCTGACATATGGGATTAGATGTCCTCCCTATATTATGTAAATGACTAGCCACCCATGTGTGTGCGTGTGTGAGAGACATTCTAAGATCCTCAATCTTATCCTGCTCAAGGATAGGAGGTAATCCAAAACCCCCTACTTAGTCCCTTTGATAAATCTATTGTCCTGGAGGAACCACTGCGTGTTCTTCCGATGTTTCTCCAAAACTCTCGTCCGCCAAACTCTAATCGCAGAACCGCTTAGCGACAGCAAGGGCTGGCTCAGGATTTTTATCAAATATATATTTGTGTTATTACTCCACAACTGGTATTGTATAAAGGATGATTAGAGAAATATCTCTTAATTATTTTTCTAATAATTTATTACTTTCTCTTTCTTACTCCTGGTAAGAGGAAGTATTGTAATCGTGTCAAATTTTCGATATTGAATTTTCACCGGAAATAGCCGTTTGAGGTCCCCTGAGTCCAAAAAAGTGGGTTTTAGCAAATGGTCTAGTGTGTGTGTGTGTGTGTGTGTGTGTGTGTATGTGAACAGAATAGCTCAAAAACGAAAAACCGTAGAAAGTTGAAACTTGATATTACGTTTAGGTATCACCATGGGATCTGACGGTGCGTTATCGCTTAAAATTCCTCAACCGGAAGTACCATTTTACTAGTTGTGTTTTTTTACGTTTTTGCGATTTTCTAAAAAATGGCCCGGACGATTTTCTTTAAACTTGCTATATCAACTACACATACAAAGAACTACAACTTTTATTTGAAACATTTCTCCGGGAAAATTTATTTAAGGGCACTTCAGGGGGAGGGTTGGGGTTAGGTTTTCATCTTAACTGCTATTTCAGTTTATTAGACAATTCTGTCATTTAAATACAATTAATTACAATTAAATATGTTGTTGAAATTCCGAGTTTGAAAAAAAATCGGATAACCGGAAGTCCGTTTGTTTTAACACTTTACTAAATGATTTTTTAACTTTTTCGCGATTTTCTCAAAAATGGCTCCGACGATTTTCTTGAAACATCATACGCAAACTAAACATGCAAAGATCTACATTTTTTGTTTAAAACATTTTTCTGGGAAAATTCATTTAAGGGCACTTTTAGGGGTGGGGAGGGGTTACAGCTTTCTCTAAAGTAGTATCATAGCAGATTATACAATTCTATCATCCAAGCAAAATTAATTAGAAATACATAGATGGCCAAAATTTCAAGTTCTAAGAAAAGTAGTAAGCCGGAAGTGCGGATTTACTGAGCAGTTTTTTCAGTTTTCGACGAATTTCGTTATATTTGGTACATAAACTATAACATTTGTCAATTATAATTTTGAAAACAGGAGTAAGAGAAAGTTGTGTGAGTGTTTCACACCAGGTCATTAGCGCCCCAGAGCCTTCTCAGTGTTCTCTCGTTACAAAGAACATTGTCCATCACCGAACAGTGAGCTGTAAAAAGCTTTTAGGAAGGAAAAAAATTTAAGGTAGAAGTGGACTCGAACCCAGGACCTCCCGCGTGGGAGTCCAACGCGCTAACCACTTAGCTAATCCCTCCCCATCTGGATGATCAAAGTTTTTAAATAACTTAAATAAAAATTTCAACTATCATTACTCTAGATTTGTGATAAACAGGCTATTTCTACTTTCCATTATTTTTCTTATTATTTCTATTAGTTTCCATTTTTCTATATATATACAAGTTTTCGTTGCAATTTATTCCTAAACATTTATTTTAAAAATAAGAATAATTTAGTTTCTAAACAACTTTAAGTTTATGCTAATTAATTAATTCTTTTTTCTTTTTTTTCTTTTTTACGCACAAAACATGTAATTCTATCAAAATGTTCATAATTTATTAATTTGGCATTTGATAAAAATCTATACAAACTAAAATAGTTTATACTAATGTTTCTATAATTATTATTATTATTTTTTTTGTTTTTATTTAAAGTAGATTTATAAATTTATTTAATATTATGTGGCGTGTTAAAAGCCGACCGTGGTGGCGTGACTAACATGAAATCTTAATAATTATAGTTTTAAATATAGTTAATTGGTTGTGGCATTAATAATGTTTAATGGATTATTTAAATGTTTCCCTTTTTAGTTTGGCCAATAGTTTTGTAATATTTTGACCGTTTAGGTTAAGTATGTAATTGCAAAAAAAAAAGTCACCATTGTAAATGGCAGCGTTTTTATTTTTAATATACAAATTAATTATATTATTAAAAATATTAAATAAAACAAAATCTAGGATAGAACCTCAAATTTGTTCTCTCAATTAATATATTTCAGTAAATTTCACAATATATTTAATTTTTGGATATTTTTATATGTTAGGAAAAGACCCATACTTCGAATTGTTCACAGTTTCATATTTCAGGGCCCGCATTTCCGGGAAAAGAAATTTGTGTGAAACACTCACACGACATTCTATTATTACTTTTTTTTTTTTACCAACGCCGATTTTTATTGGCATTGAGCCATTTGTTGGCGAGCAGTCCAATAGGGAGCAGCCATTTGGGTTATATCTGGCTGCGCGTTAATGCCCAGATCATCACGAGTATATTGCAGGGCAGTACATCTCAGTAGGTGCTTGCTCGTCATGTCCTACCCCAGACTACATAGAGGGCAAGATGGTCTGTCCACTATTCGCCACAGATGATGTAATAAGTCGTGGCCAGTCAGCAGTCGAAAACCGGGCACGTTGATTCTACGAGGCAGTTCACTATCTAAGCGGCTCTGCCGCCTGCAGAGGGCCTCTCGGTGAAGATAATGTTGTTTGCGATTCAATGTGGACCGGATCAGAGAACGGGCCGCACGAATTTAATTGGGGACTCTGGCTGCGATGACCGTGCGCTGAGCTTAGCTAGCTGGTCAGCTTTTTCATTTCCAGTCAGCCCACAATGGCTTGGAGTATGATTTGAAACCGCCTTTTTAGCAACTGGCTAATCATTTTCTTGCAGCTAAGCATGTTATTGGACACGCAGTTCCTTAATTTAGTCAGAGCGATAATTGCAGCTTGCCAGTCCACCAGGATGACAACATTTCTTGGTGTGAGTCGTTCTAAATTTCCAAGAGCGAGCTTAATTGCAGCAATTTCGCCGTCAAAATTAGTGCACGCACGTCCCACTGGCTGGTAGCTCTGAAATAATTCGCAATTCACACTAGTACGGTCAGGCTGTGCTGACCCATCTGTAAATACATGCAGCCAACTTTCTGATGGGTATCTGCTAACTAATGTCTCCAAGGCCGCCACCCTGAGTTCCATCCCTAATGACGTAGACTTAGTCTCGCCATTAGTTAGGTCCAGGGCGGGTGGTACCAGTTCCAATTTACAGTTATTAATAAAATTATGACTGACAAATTTTCATGGAAAACTTGGAATTTTTATTCAAACTTGAGTTGACCTTAACACGAACATTGGAAAAGGGGAGCGTATATGTTGGTTTTCAGCCTTTAGATCTTTTATTCCATTTGGCGTTCAGCATTCACCACCACCTCGATCAATACTCTAACGTCACTCTGATTCTCTAACGATCACAAAAATCAAATTTTCGAGAAAACTTTTTCAAATAAAAGTAATAAATTTTAAGTTTGGAAAAAAAAAATCTGATGTGAAACACTCACACAATTTTCTCTTATAACAACTGACTTATTAGTTATAATTGACAAAGTTTCTGCAAACTTATAATTACTTTCTCTTACTCCTATTATAAGGAAGTACCTATTGTAATCGTGTCAAATTTTCAATATCGAGTTTTCACCGAAAATATCCGTGTTGAGGTCCCCGGAGTCCAAAAAAGTCGTTTTTAGAAAATGGTCCAAAAAAGTCGTTTTTAGAAAATGGTTGCACCAAGTTTTAAGAAAATGTATGTATGTATGATGTGAAAGCATAGCTCAAAAACGAAATACCGTAGAAACCTGAAACTTGATATTCCGTTTCATCATGAAATCTGACAGTACGTTATACTTCATAATTCCTCAACCGGAAGTACCACTTTACTAGTTGTTGTTTTTTTTTTTTTTACTTTTTTGCAATTTTCTCAAAAATAGCTCCAATCATTTTCTTAAAACTTGGTGCATCAACTACACATATAAAGGAGGTACAACTTTTATTTGTAACATTTCTCCAGAAAAATTCATTTAAGGGAAGTTTTGAGGGAGATGTGGGGTAACGGCATCCACTTAAAGTGCTATTTCAGTTTTATTAGACAATTCTGTCATCTAAATAATGTTAATTAGATTTAAATACGTTGCTGAAATTCCGAGTTTGAAAAAAAATCGGATGACCGGAAGTGCGTTTACTTTACTACTTTACTAAATGATTTTTTTTTTTTTCCACTTTTTTGCGATTTTCTCAAAAATGGCTCGGACGATTTTATTGAAAACTTCATATATAAACTACACATAAAAAAGATGTACAACTTTTAATTAAATCATTTCTCTGGTAAAATTCATTTAAGGGCACTATTAGGAGACAGGTGAGGTTTTGTTTTTTTCTAAAGTGCTATTATAGTTGTTGATTATTATACAATTCTATCATCCAAACAAAATTAATTAGAAATAAATAGATGGCCAAAATTACGAGTTCCGAAGAAAATCAGTAAACCGGAAGTGCGCTTTTGCTGAATCAGTTTTCTACTAATTTCATTAAATTTCGGACACAAGTATAAAATTTGTCAATTATAATTTTGACAACTCGAGTAAGAGAATGTTGTGTGAGTGTTTCACACCAGATTTTTTTTACTAAATGTTTAATAAGTCTTCCAACATTTTTGGAGGGAGCATGATGACCTTCTAGCTCTGCAGAACCTCTCTGAAATCAGTTTACTCAACAAAAAAAAAGTTTCGAACAAAAGTAATAGTACACCATCACTTGAAAAAAAAAAGTATTTTTTTTCTTTAGCCCCAGCCAACCAACATTTTGCTTGTTTTATTAACAATAGCCAAACGTAATTATTATTTATATTGATAGAGTTCTGTTTGTATAGTTAATAACCCAAATTTAATGAAACTCGTTGGTATTATGGTCAAAAATCGCAGAAAGCTGAAAAAAAAATAATTCTTCAGTAATGTCGATTAGATCAGCATTAAAAGGAATATCTACATGGCGATAATCCAGAGTACCCTATATGACGTACCTGAAATATGGTTTTGTGTGTGTATGTGTGTATATATGTGTGTGCTTTTTGTTGTTGGTGAGCTAGAATTTGTTGTGGGGGTAACTAATACCAATTAGTTGTACCCATCAAGTACATCTGCCGTATTCTGTTTAGTGTGCGTGTTGTTAGGCTGGAATATGCGTAGGAACGCCAGAATCTCTGAAGAAGTAGCAGTCCGTCCACTCTCGCCTACGGGAAAGCATTCATTCATTATTTAGGAAAGACGTCACCGCCGCTTCACCTTCAACATTCATATCCGGCTGCTGTCGTCCTTCCTTTTTTTTTTTTTTTTCAGACTGAACCAATTTTTTCTGTTAGTTCAATTTGTAAAAAAAAAAAAAAAAATTTACAGACTTATTTTACATGAAAGAAGGTTTTCATTCTCATCCCCAGTAGAGTTCAGTATAATATTCCTCAACTCCGCATAAAATCTATTGTTTATCTTTTAATTCAACTCCATTTTTATCATTGAAAGTAAATAATTGTATTTATATGATTTATCTGATTATCAGAAGATTATTCTTGTTGGCCGTTAGTTGTAATATGAAAACAAAAATTAGT
>JAAEAF010010594.1:32585-56160 GCA_011037195.1 Triatoma infestans
CTTTGGTCGTAAGGTACAATTGGCAGGAAAAGCATGTGTATGCATCTGTCTATTTTACAAAAAAAGGAGGAATCTATTTCTTAAATAAAAACCACACTTCCCCCTTTGAAAAAATGAAGTTGGTGCCTGTATCTCGCTTATGGAAGCACCAAAACAAATTTGCAAATTAAATTTGGATTTCTAACAAAAAACTACGGGTTCACGCATTTTTTAGTTCTTTTGTAGCTATCTTAGTTTCTGAGAAATAGTCGTTATCCATATACCTTGGGACACCCTGTATATATATATATATATAAATTCAACAGTTGACGTTCCAAATAAGTCATGAAACGGTTGTTTTCATTCAATGATAGATCAGGAGTCCCGCTACAAAATACGATCTGTATGAGCGGCATTCTATATTTCTCAACAAGAGAACAGTCATACAACAACAAGATGATGGATGATTAGTTGAGCAGTGATTTGATCACAATGACATGGTTGTTATAGAAACGGTATAGGTAATGTTTAATAGGTTCAAGTTCTATTATAACAATATATTATACTGACGAATGTTTTAAATATATAAAATTGAAAATATATCTGGTGATGGTGGTGGGGAGGAAATTGAAATTGATATTTTTAATAAATTTATAATCCTCAATAATACTGGATTAGAAGTCAGTATACCAAAATTAAAGGAAATCGTAGGTGTTGATTTTCTTCAAATTCGGAATACATTTCATTGATTCTTGATCCTTTATATGCAGCTGGATCTGGTTTATTTATTAATTTATTTCATTTTTACTCAATTACGGATAAAAGTTCTATTAGAATTATAATCAGTCAAGATTATACAGACATTATTACATCACAGATTAAAAAAAAATGTAAAAACTTTGTTAAAATTCTATAGAAAAAAGTTAAATAATTCAAATAAAAATATTATAACTTAAATTTTCTTTAAAAAAATACCCGTTAACATTCCTTAAAAACAAATATAAAAGAAAAAAATATTAAATTAAAATATAACAAAATATATCGAAGAAGATAGACAAGATATCGATGTATTTATATCAAATAACACATCAAAGTTTAAACGAAATCATAGTATGGGGGAAGGGTAGTTTCGATCAAAACCTTGTTATCATCACAGATCATCTTACGACACCTAAATAAAATATCAAGGTTTTAATTTCTTACTATATTGTATGTTTAAGGTTAAAATTGGATTTAAATATTAGTGATATGTTTTAATCTACAGTAAAAGAGGATTTTTACAAAGATTGTAAAAAAAAATCTGTGAGCTAGATTTGTTTCATTTTACAAGAAAAGGAAGGGAATAGCTAAGTGGTTAGCGTACTGGGCTCCCACGCGGAGGACCCAGGTTCGAGTCCAGCTGAGCTGCTACCCTTAGATTTTTTTCTTCCTACTGTTCACTGACCCGTGATGGATCCCCGTGTATGCCCCGGGATAGAATAGGTCTACGGTATGCCCTGCCTGTCGTAGGAGGCGACTAAATGGGACACTCTGCACTGGACAAGTCGTATCTTCTAATAAGATATGTATGAGTCCTTGTGTGGAAAGTAAAATCTAGTCTTGTCACTCTTACTTCAACAACTAGAGACATTTTGGCGTAGGCTTGTGGCGAAGCCATCGCCCACCCTGCAATCAGCCTCTGGCTCTCAAGGTTGGGGATTCCCTCCCCAACCCATCCTGATCCTTTCCCTTTGCAGGGTTGCCTGCAAGTTTCCTGGGTTACTGAAACCCCGGTGCTTGAGGCAATGGACAGGAATCAGTAGATGGACATTAAATCCATCGGGCGATTAGCATTAGTCACGCTAGCTCGTTAAAGTTGAAATACTGAACTATGGGCGCAAGCTACTTTCCGAGCCAATTGCTGTGTGGCCGTGGTTTAACCAATAACTCCAATGGCCGAGGGCATGAGTTGATCGGGAGGAGACTCGCAATATAAAATTAACCCCGGAGCCAGCCCGCCGCTGGAAGCGCATTTGCTGGGTGTGCGCGCTTCACCAGAGCCTGCTAGAGAGTGTCTTCTCTGGCTTCTGGTAGTGGAGTGTGCCCACGTTGTGGGATCACTTCTGCGCGCTAGTTGAGCGTATCTCAACCAGCCCTTAAATGGGTCAAGCGGGGGAGTGCTTCGGCACTTCTGCTATGGTCGGGCATTGCACTAAAAGTCCTTCCATAGTGGTGATATCCCCTTCTTGTTAAACGATCCCGTTGCTTGCAACGGGGGACCCAGTAAACCCGAACGGGTAGGTACGGTCTAGAAAGATCCCCCGAAGTACCAGGAGGAAAAGGGGTATACGGGAAGAATGTCCGGTGATGGACAGTGTTGTCTGTAACGAGAGAACCACTGTCCGGAGGCCGGCAGTGCTCTGAGAAGGCTCCGGGCGCCAATGCTCATAGATGTTAACGCGTCTTAAATTAAAAAAAAAATTACGAGATTGCTTAGAAGTTTTGCTAGAGGCTGACAGAGGCGCAGACAGACTCAATTTCACAGATACAGGCGCAAACACAAACAGTTTGAGATAGTCCCTTTTATCCTAGAAGATCATCAATATTTGAAGGTAATTTTGAAGCCAATAAGATGTCTAGTAAAAGTTCCGAATTTGAAGAAAATTGAAGAATTTGATTATTGCACTAAGAGAAGAGATAGTGTGCATGTTTCAAACACAATTTTTTCTTATAGTTAAAATATTACATAATGAAAATTAAACTAGCTAGTAAAGTAATTATGTAGCAGTAATTAAAAAAATGTATACTAATTCTTTCGTTAGAGATTATTAGGAATTAGGTCTTTAATTAAAAAACTTATTCTTTCAGCATGTAAGACAAGTACTAATTAATAGTGTACAATATAAAATATCTTTTCTTTATAATATATAAAATAATTATATTTATGCGTAATCAGGCCACTGAAGAAGGCAATGCCGAAACTTATCGCCAAAGGAACAAGTTCTTTAATTAAAAATCTAATTCCAAATATTTCTAATGAAAGAATAAATTTAAAATGAAGTAGGAAACAAAAAAATCGCGATTTTGTCTGTATTCTGCCGACAATCGAATTCGTGTGTGTGTGTGTGGAGAAGATAGGGGGAGTGCCTTACTCAATGCATTACTAGCGGAAGTGCTTCTTTTTTTTTAACGGCAATCAATTATGATGTGAGGTGGGATAAGTTTGGAGGCTTCCACCGAGTTAATTATTTTTGGAAATGGTGCAATGAACGTTGCTAGGTATATGGAAAAGATTCTAGAGCCAGACATACCGTTTGCTCCTTTATCTGGGACAGTTTTATGCTAAAGCATGATAACGCCAAATCACACATAGCTAGTGTTGTCACCCGGCTTCTTGGAGCAAGTCGGTATTGTGATTGATTGGCCTCCACTTTCCTCGGAACATGAATCCTATAGAACATCTATGAGACATGCTCAAAGGTCGTGGTAGAGCTCGTGATCAGCCTCCAATTACTATGCAACAGCTTCGCGTTGCCCTATGTAAAGTCCGAGAGAGTGGCCCTGTCATTTTGTCACTCTCTTTATTTGCAACGAATACTCTCTTCGGATACTAGAGTGCAAAAGAGGTAATGACACGTAGTGATTGACGAGTGACCTCAGTTGTATGAACTGTCCTCCAATCTGTCTCCCGTCGCTATATTTATGTGGTTTCTCCCTCTCTAGTCCGAGAGAGTGGTCCTGTCATTTTGTCTCTCTTCTTTTGCTACGAATACTCTCTTTGGATATTATTACACCCTACAAAGAAGAATCACCCCGACAAGAGGCTATTCGAAACCATATTGTATCGATGCCCCATTATGTCAGGGGGGCCTTAATATTGTCCCAGGAGGGGAGAAAAATTAAAAAAGTTATCTACATTTTGTAAAAAAAAAATAAATTATTTATTCGTTCTTTTTCAATTTTTATTTATTTATTTATTTTTTTTTACATCACTCCAAATTAAGAGTTAGTCACTCCAAGATAGTATTAATTAGCTAGCAAAATGTATTAAAAAGAGCTGGTTGTAATAAATATCATGTACGAGGAAAAAAACTAAGTGTCCTATTGTATATTATAATATATGGATATATTATAATTGTAACTAATAGGAATAAGTCGTGTGAGTGTTTTATGAATTTCAAGGAATTCATAGAAAGTTATGTGCAATCCAGGTTACAAATTATCAACCATGTAAACAAACCGTACTTTACTTACAAATGTAGTTTATACAAATATAGATAACATATGAAAATGTACATGGAGATGACCCTTGAATATTACGTAGGTTTATATATAGAAATATAGATTTCCTTTCCTTTGCGAGCTGGCGCTTATAGGAAGGGGTAAAACCTCATATATATACATGTTAGAAAGTTCTATCATCAATACATGAAAATCAACATACACTGGGACCTCTCCTCATCACAACTGCCACATCACTTTCTCTCTTTCTAACTATCTTTCTATCTATCTATCTATCTATCCTTCTATCTTTCTTATATCGGATTAGATGTGTGAAGTATTGTGAAGATCACTAAAACCTATCTGACAGTGGACTTCTTTTTTAAAACACAACACAAAGTTGCCATTTTTTTCCCAGTTTATGGCTGGCCTCATTGTAGTCAAATACAAGTATGGAGAGATACTTGGCTCATGTGCTTGGTATATGTTCAACTAATATGCTTCTAGTTACATGCCGTCACCAACCACAACGTCAAGAAGAGAATCGCAGCACTGTTCACAGCCAGACAGATTATATAATTGCTACGACCAAGTTTATTGCATAGATTCAGATGGTTCAACTAGATATCTAAAAAAAGTCGTCACCTACAATGACCGGAGCAATAAATTATTTATTACTGGTCCACCTATATATGTATAACATTAGAGTTCAATGATTCGGAATACGCAAGAGAAAAACATACGAAAAGTGCGTCCCCTACTTAAAAGAGAAATTCCTCTAACAACTTGGAGAGAGAGGGGTAATATCAAGTTCGAGAACTTTGTTTCGGTTCCTGAGGTACAACATCCTCCCCCGGAAGACAGTGGATTTTTTCAAGTAGCCCTCAATGGGAAAACTAACAAAGCATGTGAAAATTTAAATTTTAACTCAATGATAGACTCTCAGTGCCCATGTGAAATAAATTTTTTCAGATAAATGTTTCAAATAAAAATGATACAGCGTTTCTCTATCTATGCAGCAAGCAATCCAAGTATAAAGAACATTCAGGAAAAACTCAAAAAAAACCTATTGTGTAAAATAGCACTTTCGGTTAAGCAATTTTTATCAAATTTGGAATTCTATCAGTGCGTTTAAAGTGTATTATTATTATTATCATTATGTAGGTAGTAGAACCATATATTATACTGAAATGGTACTATAGTGGAAAGCATAATGCTAATTATTCCCCCCACCTCCGTACCACCAAAATACCAATTTTCCCATGAATAATGTTTTACATATTCATGTGTGTAGATAGTATATAAATTTTAATGGAAACAATTATTGTAGTCGTCTTTAAGAAAAATCAGTAAAAAAATAAATAAATAAAAAAAAAACCAGAAAGGCACTTCCGGTTGATGGATTTTGCTCGAAATCTTTGTGTCTGATGCGGAATACCCAAACTTTGAGCTTCCTGCGACTTTTCATTTTAGCGATATTCTGTTTCAAACCCACACTATCATATATGTACAGATTATACGTAGTTAATCACTTCCTTGTACCCTAGTTTTTGAGTACTGTGTTTGTACTTGTCTGTAAAAGTGTAACCGTGTATTTAGTTTTAGTGTATTGTGTACTGTTCTGACGAAGTGCTGTGGAGTATTGAGTGCTGTGTTAACCCGTGGGGAAGCTACTTCCCAAGTAACTGCATGTAATAGATACCTCTTGCGGGTTAACAATATACCTATGTAAGGGTGTTGTGAGGAGATGTAGGTTGTTGCTTGATGAGTGATAAATAACATCTTAAGATTTGGTTTAAGATATATAATTGATATATATGTATATGACTGACTGCCAAGGACTTTACACTTTGGAGTTTAGAACTGAACTGAACTGACAGACTGACGTGGCTAAAATGATATGAACGGAGCGATGTTAAACTGATGTGTAAATCAACAGAATGATATCTGATGTGTAAAACTGAATTCAATAGAATGATCCTTGACTGTCTCTCTCTCTCATATATATATCCACTGGCCGAACCTCTCCTCTCTGTGCGAGAGAGGCTGTTTCTCTCCGCTAGAGTGGATTAGTGGTGGGGGTTCACTACCCGACACCTATATAAAGAGTCTACAATTTTCATTTGCAATATTTCACGAGACAAAATATTTTCATTTTTAAGGGGGCTTCTGTGGGAAAAGATAGGAGGTTATGTTTTCCTTTAAAGTGCTATTTTAATTTATTTTACAGTTCGAACATCTAAATAGTATTAATTAGAATTCAAATATGTTGCCAAAATTCTAAGTTTCTAAGAAAATCGATTGATTGGAAATAGTGAGTTTTTTACTGGACAGTTTTAAACAGTTTTCTGCTACTTTCCCATAAAAGTAATTATTGATTTTATTAAATTTGGTATTAAACTACAGATGCACAGACTATCACTTTTATTTAAAACTTTGTTTTCAATAGAAAGTTCATAATGCAATTTTGTTGGGGGGGGGGTAGTTTATCTTTCTCCTAAAAAAGACGTTTTATTAAGTTTAGCTTTCGCCCATAAAATAGAAGACAAGTAAACATTGAATAATAATTAAAAAAAAAAACCACGGTGAAACACTGACACAATTTCAATTACTGTAATAATTAATACAATTTAATTAAGAAATTTTATTTGAAATTATAAAACGTTACAATGTTTAAGTTGAGCTGGCCATAAATTTTATTTCTATACATGACCGGCATTATTATGTGGAGCGCTCTATACGAAGACTCTCATAAAGCTGGGTAAATTTAAATTTAAACCAACTGACAGACTTTCTATCCTCGTCTAAAATTATTTTTTTTTTTTCCCAGGAAATATATAAAATAAATGTGATACAACGTTTCTATTTATGCAGCAAACAATCCAAGTATAAAGAACATTTAGAAAAATCGCAGAAAAACTTATTCTGTAAAATCGCATTTTCGTTTAAACCAATTTCCATTCAATTTGGAATTCTATCAATGCTTTTCAAGTGTATTATTATTATTATTATTATTATTATTATTATTATTATTATTATGTAGGTACTAGAACTATATATTATACTGAAATATTACTTTAGTGGGAAGCATAATCCTACTTATCCCCCCCCCCAATACCACCAAAATACCGATTTTCCCGCGGAAAATGTTTAAAAAAAAAGAAAAAGTGTTTTACGTATTCATGTGTGTAGATAGTATAGTATGTAGAATTTGAACGGAAATCATTGGAGTCTTCTTCAAGAAAATCAGGAAAAACTAAAAAAAAAAAAAACAAAATGAACTTAGTAAAGTAATACTTCCGGTTGATGGATTTTGCTTGACATTTTTTTGGTAGTGTCTAAACGGAATATCAAGTTTAAACTTCCTGCGCGACTTTTCATTTTTCTGATATTCTGTTTAAAACCCACACTAATACATACGTACAAGATTATATGTGGCTAAAAACATTTTTTTTTTCGTATTCAAGAGTCCACCAAAATATATATACGATTTTCAATGAAAACTCAATTTCGAAAATCTGACCAGATTGCAATATTTACTCTGAAGAAAAATTTGTCAATGATAAAACTAGGTAAACTATAGTTGAAAACTAGAAAGTCATCCACAACTGCTCATTCTATTACATCATTCATCCACCAACTGTTCATCCTAATCCTTTAATTCACCAGCTTTCTTCAAACACTATTCCCGACAATACACGCAAGCGGCTAAAGAGAAGATGGGGGGCCCGTGAGCAACTAATACAATAATTCATCAGAGACATTTTCCATGGTAGTGTGATGGATGCAAGAAATATAAAAATATATTTAATTTTAAAAAAATCAAAATTATAAAGAAAATTATGACATTCCCTTGCAAAAGGACTATTCAGGTAGAAGACAACTATTGTCTTTTAGAGTTCATGAACTTGATAGCATTGTCTACCCCCTTCTTCTCACAGGGGAAGATTTGAACGAACAATTAGAAGGCATTCCTTCAATATAGTCTGAACAGACACTCATGCCAGAACACTTATTTTTCGCTCTCTTGGAATCAGTGGCAGTTTAAGTTAAATCAATCCAGTATACTTGTGTACTAAGCAGGTTATTGTGATATTGTGAAGATTAAATTCTTTTAGAGAATAATATAATTATTTTATAAACAGTGGTGCTCTTTTGATTATTACCAATACTTCTCTCTTAAACATATATATTTAAAGCCCTTTTACTAAACCGCTCGTGCTATACCAACTACTACTACAAACACACAACAACACCACACCAATAACATTTCAGTAGCCTGCTTCATTTTGTGGTCATCGACTGGTTTCGGGCGTTCGCCCATCTTAAGGATACGTTTGTCAGACAGTGTGTGATAACACAGACTTGTACAGAGCAAATTCAGTTCCACTCACGGGTATATAAAATCAGCTTCCTAGTATAAAACCGAATATCGAATTGGCTCTGCTCAAGTCTGTGTTAGCAACACTGTCTGACAAACGCATCCTGAAGATGGGCGAACGCCCGAAACCGATCATGACCACTACATGAAGGACGGCTACCACGGAAAAGTCTATGATGCTTTCCAGCTCTGCGGAACCAACCACCACAACAACAGAATAATTTATGTTAGTGGAGTGCCATCACTGGATATATTTTCTCTGCGGAACCAACCACCACAACAACAGAATAATTTATGTTAGTGGAGTGCCATCACTGGATATATTTTCTAATCCACACTCCTGTTATCTAAGTTGTCATTTAACATATTTACTTGTGGCAGTGGCAGTGTATTTTCTTTGCAGTTGTGTAAATATTTAAAAAAAAAAAAAAAGAGTTGTCTATTTAATTTTTTATTTTCATTTATTTATTTGAAAATTTACAACTGCAGGTACGCTTGCGTAACCGGCAACAAGTAAATGAGATGACTTACAATAACGGGAATGGAGAAATCACCCAGTGGTGACCCTCCATATTATTTCGCTGTGCACTTACAAGAGATCACGAGGCCACTGCCGCCTCAGGTTGCCTATTTAATAAAATAAATTATTGAACCAATGTTCAGATTTCTAATTATAAGTAAAAGGGAAAAATTTCTCAAACTTTTAATAGGTATTCTAAATGGTTCCAGATTTTTTAATGAGCGAAATAATTTTTTTCTGTTTTGAATGTCGATAGAAAAAAAAAAAAAAATCAATTTAAAACTTAAATCTAAAAAAAATCATCTAAATTAAAATCTAATACTACTCAACAAAATTCAGAAATTACCAAAATTATGATAATAGGGGAAATGCAGTCCATTATGTCCCTATTAGAACGATTTCCTCCATTAAACAACCACCAATCATTCTTCCAAAGACAAGTCTACTTTGAAGGACTTCTTAGAGTAGCGGCGCTTATAAAGGAAGACTGGAAGACTTGAAAGTGACCATGCAAAGCTCTAGGATTTAACTGAACTTCTCTCCTTCACAACCTCTTCAACATCTCAAACACAAAGAGGACAAGTTCTACTTACAAACAGTCCACTTTAATATAGATTGAACACTCCAAACACCGGAACATTATAATGAGGATGCTCCCTAGAGTTACAGTAACTAAACAACAACAGTCTGGGAGCGGGGAAAAAATGATCAAATAATCTATTAAATTAAGTGATTATTTTTTTTTTTTTTTTTAGTTTTTCTTGATGATTTTATTCCGCGTTTGAAACTTCAAACGCGCCGCTATAGAGTTGAGGTTAGCCTGTATCGCCAAGCTAAGATATATTTGCTCCGTACTAGGCTAGGTTCCCCTGTGTTTACCTTCAATTTTAAATAAGAAATTAATTGGAGAAAAAATAAAGTGCGCAATATAAACCAATAAAATGCACATTTACTCTGGGTATTTTAAAACAAAATTGCCAATGTTACTTTGGCATTACAAATAATTAATAAAAAAAAAAATGGTAGAAACACTCACACAACTTTCTCTTACACCTGTTCTAAAAATTATTATTGACCAATGTTTGTGTACCAAATTTGATGAAATTCGTCGAAAACTGAAAAAACTGTTCAGTAAAAGCGCACTTCCGGTTTACTAATTTTCTTGAAACTCAGATTTTGGCCATCTATTTATTTCTAATTAATTTTGTTTGGATGATAGAATTGTGTAATCAACTATGATAGCAATTTAGAGGAAGCTGTAACCCCATCACCCCCCCCCCCTAAAAGTGGCCTTAATGAATTTTCCAGAGAAATGTTTTAAATAAAAGATGTAGATCAATGCATGTATGGTTTATACAGGATGTTTCAAGAAAATCGTCAGAGCCATTTCTGAGAAAATCGCGAAAAAGTGGAGAAATCATTTAGTAAAGTGTTAAAGTAAACGCACTTCCGGTTATCCGATTTTTTTCAAACTCAGAATTTCAACAACATATTTAATTCTAATTAACATTATTAAGAAGGCAGAATTGTTTAATAAACTGAAATAGCACTTTAGATGAAAAGCTAACCCCACCCCTCCCCCGGAAGTGCCCTTAAATGAATTTTCCCGGGGAAATGTTTCAAATCAAAGTTGTAGCTCTTTGTATGTGTAGTAGATAAACCAAGTTTAAAGAAAATCGTCGAAGCCATTTTTGAGAAAATCGCAAAAACGTAAAAAAACCCACTACTAAAGTGGTAGTTGTGGTGGTTGGTTCCGCAGAGCTGGAAAGCATCAGAGACATTTTCCGTGGTAGGTAGCCTGCTTCATTCTGTGGTCATTGACCGGTTTCTGGCGTTCGCCCATCTTCAGGATGCAATTTTCAGACAGTGTGATAACACAGACTTGCACAGAGCAAAGTGTGTAAACTAAATTTGCTCTGTGCAAGTCTGTGTTGTCACACTGTCTGAAAAACGCATCCTGAAGATAGGCGAACGCTCGAAAACGGTCGATGACCACAAAATGAAGCAGGCTACCACGGAAAATGTCTCTGATACTAAAGTGGTATTTTGGTTGAGGAATTTAGACAGATAACGTACTGTCAGATCCCATGGTGATATCTGAACGGAATATCAAGTTTCAACTTTCTACGGTTTTTCATTTTTGAGCTATGCTGTTCACATACATACATACACAGACAGACCATTTGCTAAAATCACTTTTTTGGACTCAGGGGACCTCAAAACGGATATTTCCGGTGAAAACTCGATATCTGAAATTTGACACGATTACAATACTTCCTCTTACTAGGAGTAAGAGAAAGTAATAGATGTAGATGATTAAGACAAGAAACTAGTAAAACTTTTCTAACTATTAAATTTTCTTTTTTATGTTTCTGCGATGTAATAAATGTGTATGTTTAAAAATTCTTTTTCCACTTCTTCACGATTATCTATATATTAAAGCCTTGATAAAGACAGAAAACTCTTTCGAAACATTGGCATAATTGAATGTTTCTTTCTTGACCCCCCCCCCCATCCTCACCAAATTTCTTTATAACATAATTCATCAATAGTCATCAAATTCTTTTATATATTAGGAAACTGAGTGAGCATTTTTCTTTCTTAAATACTTTATAACGGCATTCTTCTGCTATGTTACTATTTGCATCAGATGCATCTTCGTTTCTTAAAAAATGGACCACGGCCAATCAAAAATTAACATAATTAAAAAGAGGCTTCCTAATAAATGATGTGTACGTATATAAATTAATATGTATATTTCTTTCTTAAAAAAATGTAAGCATTAAAATAAATAAATGAATAACATAATTTTGATGAGTTACTTTAATAAATTATAATATGTACAACTTGAAAAAAATATATGTTCACCTGAAAGAAAGTAATGTCCAATATTTTAAATAAATCAGCATTTATAAAGAGGCCCGTGTTATAAAGAATTATTTGAACCTTTAAAAAAAATAAATAAATAAATAAATAAAAATATTCTGCCCACTTTAAAAGGAATTACTTGAGCTTTATTTAAATAATGATCTCAGTGAAATGAAAATATTTTTCAACAAAAAAGTATCGTAATTAATAAATATATTTTACATTCGCACGCTTTTGAAATTGTTTTGCATGCAAATTCAATCATGTCATCATGAAAACTGGGAATCACTTTAGAATTCCACTAAAAGTGCTTTTCCATATTTTAATCGAATTTATA
This sequence comes from Triatoma infestans, assembly GCA_011037195.1. Lineage (NCBI taxonomy): Eukaryota > Metazoa > Arthropoda > Insecta > Hemiptera > Reduviidae > Triatoma > Triatoma infestans. The sequence goes on from JAAEAF010010594.1 coordinate 44,871, forward strand.
CAAATTTTATTTCAATTTATTTCGCATTTTTGTGGAAAAAAAATCGCCGAATTTCCTGACTTATGAGAAGCTGATTATAAAAAAAAAAAACGATTAGTGATCACTAAGTAAGAACGGACATATGAAACGTACATATGAACGTACTTTTTCAATCGAGAAAGAGGCACAAGATTAGGCATTACGTTGGAGTTGTGTTTACTAGTAAATTTTATTAAACCCAATGAACGGCCAAGGCTTGCCAGACGACGATTTGAATGGGGGCCGCAGTTCCCCACACCTTTCAGATCCGGCCATTGCTATCTAGGGCGCCACTAACTGTAGCTTCCCACTTTTTATCACGATGCTGGGCCAAACACCAACTTTGCCTTCACGGGAATCAAACCCTGAATTATCGCACGAAAGGCGAGCGCGCTAGCCACTAGACCAACGCGTGACGTCAAATTTTATTAACCAATTTTTAATATTTTTTTATTTGAAAATAATATATTTATTTAATGTGCAATTTTAGACTTATTATTCCACAAAAATAAAATTCAGAATAATAAAAAATAAAAAAAATCTGAAATGTGAAACACTCTCACAACTTTCTCTTACTCCAAATTTCAAAATTGAAATTGACAAATTTTATAGTTAATGTACCACATTTAATGAAACTCGTCGGAGTTTGCCGAAATTCATCGAAAAACTGAAAAACTGTTCAGCAAAAGCACACTTCCGGTTTTACTAATTTTCATGAATCTCGGAATTTTGGCCATCTATTTATTTCTAATTAATTATGTTTGGATGGTAGAATTTTATAATCAACTATGATAGCTCTTTAGAGAGAAACATAACCCCTCTCCTCCTCCAGAAGCCCCTTAATTAAATGACATTATCAGGAGAAATGTTTCAAATAAAAGTTGTAGCTCTTTATATGTGTAGTTCACATTCCTAGTTTAAAGAAAATCGTTATAGCCGTTTTCGAGAAAATACCAGAAAACTAAAAACGCACTTCCAAACATTCGATTTTTTCCAAACTCGGAATTTCAAGCACATATTTAATTTTTATTAATATTATTTAGATGACAGAATTGTATAGTAAACTGAAATAGCACTTTAGAGGAAAACCTAACCACACTCCTCCCCCAAAACTGCCCTTAAATGAATTTTTCCGGAGAAATGTTTCAAATAGAAGTTGTAGCTCAAATTATGTTTATGTAATAAAAGTTGTAGCTCTTTGTATGTGTAGTTGATATACCAAGTTTCAAGAAAATCGCAAAAAAGTAAAAAAAACAAAAAACAAACTTGTAAAGTGGTACTTCCGGTTGAGGAATTTTGACAGATGACCCGATGTCGGATACTATGTTGATACCAAAACGGAATATCAAGTTTGAACTTTCTACGATTTTTCGTTTTTGAGTTATGCTGTTCACACACACACACTTTCGAATAAAAAAACACTTTTTTAGACTCAGCAGACCTCAAAACGGATATTTCCGGTGAAAACTCGATATCGAAAATTTGGCACTATTTTAATAATTCCTCTCATTCCTAGGAGTAAGAGAAAAATATATATTCTTGACAATATACCTCTCTCAAAGTAATTTTTACTTTCTCTTACTCATGGTATTGCGGCGATCGTGTGCCACATATTCGTAATTGAGTTTTTACCGGAAATACATGTTTTTTTTCGGGGGGGGGGGGTTCCTCTTTGAATATGAAAAAAATGTTTTTATTGAATGGTCTGTATGTCTGTGTGTGAATGTGAGTGGGTGTTAACATAATATCTCAAAAACGAAACGTCATAGGAAGATCAAGCTTGGCATTCCGTTTAAATACACACGAAGATTTAAAGCAAAATCCATCAACCGGCTTTACTGAATGGTTCCCCCCCCCTTTTTTCAGTTTTTCGTGATTTTCTTCCAAAACGACTCTAACGATTTTCATAATTAAACATTCTATACTGTCTACGTACATATATATATATATATATATATACACCACTTTTATTTGAAACATTTTTCCCCGGAGAATCGATTTTTAGAAGGATATCACTTCAGTAAAATATTGTAACGTTTTTCCCTCTAAACTAGCTACTAGTTCTAAGTGGGTTCGTTTCGATAAAACACTCTAAACTTCAATAAAACAAACACTAATTTATTGTTTTACACACTTAATTCACACATTTCATTCACAGTCGCTATAAATAGTATCATGTCCTGTATAGCAGCGCCTGTTTCTGGAATATTTATTATATGCCGACGACTTGGTAATCTTTAGTAGTGCTCCAAGTGTAGAGAAAGCAAAACAGAATTTACAAATTATTGTTGCAAAATTAGAAATCTGGTCAGAGCAAAATGGTCTTCGTTTCTTACCAATAAAGAGCACATGCGTACATTTTCATAGATTCCGAAAAGTTCAGCCATCAATAAATTTAAACTTACAGGGGAGAACTACACCGTGTTCGGACAAAGTAAGGTATCTAGATTCAGAGCTAAGTTGGCGCTCCCATATCCAAGACTTGAAACAAAAATTGGATGCTATCAAAATTGTAAAAGGTACTGGCATGGGGAGCCGACCGCCACAGCTTATTAAATTTTTATAAAGCTTTTGTTCGTAGCAGACTAGATTATGGTAGTATAATTTACAGGTCTGCAAGAAATTCAGTACTCAAAATAATAAATACTATCCATAACGAGGGTTTGCGCATGTCACTCGGAGCTCTGAGAAGTCCAATAGAAAGTATTCTAACTGAAAGTGGAGAACCAGCATTGCAAGTTAGAAAGGGCATCCTGAAGTGTACTTATGTGTCAAGGTTGTTGCCGTTAAAAACTACCTTGACAAGGAGTAATCACTTGTCGGGACTTCCTAAACAGCACTATTGAGGACATAAAGGAGGGTTTGGCAGATCAAGGAGTAATAGAGGTGAGGAGGATAAAGAGGATGCAGGACGGGTCCCTAGTGGACACCGCTTCTCTTGTCCTCACTTTCGATCGCCCGAAGCCACCAGAAATGATTGAAGCAGCTTTTTATAAGCTGAAGGTGCGTCCATACATACCTTCACCGATGAGATGTTTCAAATGTCAAAAGTTTGGACACACCTCCATGAGATGTAAGGCTTCAGAGGCAGTGTGCATATGTGGCAAACCCTTGCATGAAGGAGAGTGCACACCGCCCGTAATTTGCGTGAACTGTGGCGGTGATCACACAGCCAAATCCTCCGGGTGCCCAATTCTGATAAAGGAAAAGGAAATACAGAAAATAAAGACATTGCAACAATTACCATACCACGAGGCAAGGGCTATTGTGGAAAGCAAATCCTACGTAACAAATGAAATTTCATTTGCTGAGAAGTTAAGGGCACCCACATCAGTGGCACATACAATTACAGCCCCAGTCCAGGGGCAAACATCGAAAGGCTCCCCCTTGTCCTTGAGGGGAGCTATTGTAAAGGTGGGAGAAATTCCACCATGTAACACCTCCCCGGCTTTGAGGGGAACCATTGAAAAGGTGGGAGATATCTCACCACTCAAATTTAAAGCCCCTCAAGGGGCACTGATAGCCGATAGGCTATCAATCATTACTCCCACAACTAGTGGGAATGACAAGAAGGTGGAATTTAAACCACCTAAACGAAAGACTTCCTCCGAAGGGGAATGGAAGGTGGTTAGTCCACCAAAACGTTTCCTTAGGAGGAAGACTCCAAAATTAACCCTGCCAAGTCCCTACCCGACTGGGTGGACTGGCGGGAGCAGTAGCAGAGAAATTGAAGGACAAATGCTCGCCAGCTCCAACGTTCGTTCCACTAAACAACAGTGGAAACTGTTGGGAACGGACGTAGAAGCATCAGAATCGGAGGGTGGAAATATATCGGACCGCTCTCCAAGACGTAAGAAAAAGGGTTGGCTAAAGGGCAAACCCAGGAAAAACTGTGCCACTGAATGAATGTGTATAAATATAAATATCCAACAATGCATCCATATTATCTTAGTTATTTTGGGAAAAACATAAATAGTATAAGTACAATTAGAACTAGAACCTTGAAATCGAATTGGATCCTGCCCAGAGTGGTCATTTTTTACAATAAAGATGTGTGAGTCCATTATACAATGGAATATGCTGGGCTATACAAGTAACATCGAAGGTTTACGTCGAATAGTGGCGGAACACCGACCATTTGGGTTGTGCCTCCCAAACATCGTATCTATTCCCATACCTATATGTTCGATCTCTCCAAATATAGTACCTTGGTCACTGAATGGGCTTAAGTTTGACGGCACACTAGTTAAATATATTAAAAGTAAAACTCCGAACTACTTATACAAAAACCTTCTACAAGAGTGACTACTGCTTAAATATAAAAATTATATAAAAATATTCACCGACGGGTCAAAGGCGACAAATAGGAGCAGCTATAGGAGCAGCTTTCGTCATGAAAGAGAGGCTGTACAACTTCCCATTAAGCAATAGCTCAAGCATATCTACAGCCGAGTTATTCGCTATATACAAAGCCCTAGAACATATTCGGAACTATAATGAACCTAAAAAAATATTATTTGCTCCGATTCAAGGAGCTCACTGGAGATGATAGGCAATCGGGACTCCGACAGTTATTAATTCCGTGCATACATACGCTCTTAGAACTATTCCTACGAGAAAATAAAGAAGTCTCCTTTATTTGGATTTCCGATCATGTGGGGATAAGAGATAACGAATCTGGCGGCAAAGCTGCTAAAGAAGCGGCATCAATGAATTGTAGTGACGAATGTGTCCTTGCCGTTGATTGGAAAGCTTTTCTAAAAAAAAACAAAATCTTTCCAACTGGGAAAAGGAATGGCAATCAGTGCAGCTGTCAAATAAACTAGCAAAAAGGTACCAAAAAGAAATGGTCAACCTCAAATCAAGAATCTCGGCGAGAAGAAGTTGTCCTAGTGAGAATGAGACTCGGTCACATCATGTTTACACACAGCCACATATTCCGAAGAGAACCTCAGCCGGTATCTGCAGCGCTTGCAATACGACATTAACGGTCCCGCATATTCTATTGGAATGTTTGAAATATGTAAACGCGCGGGGAAAGGTAAATTTGCGGACCAGTCTTACAGATGTATTAGGAGACAATGAGGGCAATATCAATAAGACTTTCGAATATCTTAGGGAGATTCATCTATTTCATTTGTTGTGAAACTAGCTGTACTATGTATGTGTTTAGTTGTTTGCTGGTGTCTTGTGTACAGGTATTTATTTCATAAGTGATATAAGGGAGTAGAGGAATATGATTAGACCTAGATTGTTGGTTTGCTGTAGAAACTGTTAGACTGGTGGGTATGAATATGCATCCCGGATGAGTCCTTACAAATTAGAAACAGGTGCAAAGGACCATAGCTGTTGTGCACCTTAAAAAAATCCCGAAAAAAAAATAATTAAATAATTTTCAATTTAATCGCATCCAAATTTAATGTAAATGAGAGATTTTTTAAAAATGTTAGATTTAAATCAATAAAAATAATTTTTGTACTAATACTTTGGAAGGATTTTTTTAATTCAAATTTCAGTTATTTTATAACTTCTTGTACAAAAGAAGAACTTACTGTTAAATCGATAAGGATGTAGAAATGAAATATTAAAATAAAGATTACTGTAGAATATTTTTTTTTTGTGTTGAAGGTTCTCAAGTTTCTGAAGTGTATTATAGATTTAGAATGTATAATATAAATATAAATATAAATATAATAATAATAATATTATATTAAACATATTTATATAATAAATTACAAAGTGAGATACCACAGATATTTCCATAAATGTAATCTTCATCGTAATTACAGTAACATAATTACACTTATACATATTAATATAAACTATTCTAAAAGTTCGACTTACATATTACATTATAAATACATAGGTCCACAAGGTTGTTTGGTTCAAGCATTATGTGATTCAATGTTTTGGCCTCATGTCAACCTTCTTCCATGTAAACCAAATGTTATGTCCCAACCCCCACACGACTCTGGCGTGTCAGAATTCTCTCTGTTACTCTATCTTTTTTTTTTCTCTCCTGCCTTTCCTGAATTTAGTATTTTGTCTAATCCTAACATTTCTATTTATCTTGAACAACAAATCCATAATTTTTAAGATCAAGAAATCTTGTTTTGCTCCCAGGTTAAAACTCTTTAAAATGATTCCTGCATTTCTAAGCTAACACAGGCGTCGCATGGTAGCATATGGTATGAAGAAAGCCATTTGTGCTTTCAAGCGATATGGCAGAATAGAAAAAAAAATGGGAAATTTCCCTTACACTTATATATATCTTTTCGTAGGGTGCCCACTTTGGTCCATTGTATAAGGCGCTTTGGTTACATAAGAAGGTTTATCCTGTTTATGTTTGCCAGGACATTGCTGCCTTGGAGAAGGGCTTTCTCCTCTAGTTATTTTCATTTTTTAGAAAGGAAAGATATCTTGAAAGTTGCCAGAACTAAAAGCTTCCTGATTCTTAATAATCTCACCAATCTATTTGAGCAGATAAGATACTGCTATTATCAGATATTTTTTACGTGATAGCCTGCTTTATTTTGAATGTACCTTAACGTAGTAATTACTACGGAAATCCAGCACTGCGGGGTAAAAGTGGTTAAGCACGGAGAGAGAAACTATACCTATTTGTGGTTGGGTCTGTAGATATAGAATTATCTTCAAAATTACAATACATTTTAGGTTCATTCAACTTTTCTTCTGGCAGTTTTTCCATGCTGATTATCAAAATGGATAATACAACTTTTGCATATTTCAACCATGCCATTTTATGTTTTCTTTCCTGAGAATATATTAATTTCCCAAAAATTTTTATTATATAATGATATGACACGAAACTGAGGTGACCAAAATATTTTTTCGTGTTTAAAGAATTTCATGTTAAACGATAAAATAGCGGTTTGTTTTCTCCCATTTCTCTGCCATTCTACGTGAAAAAAAAAAAGTTTATATATTAAAATTACAAAGAAAAAAACAACACGAAATTCACCGAATTCGAAAACTAACTGAAATGTTTTGACAATGGCGGTGCCTTTACCTACTCAAAGACAAGCGGAAACCTAGCAACAATGGAAGCCACTGTTTGTTTTGTTCCGTCTAACGAAATAAAATAAAAATCTGGTGTGAAACACTCACACAACTTTCTCTTACTCCAGTTCGCAAAATGATAATTGACAAATTTTATAGTTTGTGTACCAAATTTAACCAAATTAGTCGAAAACTGAAAAAACTGTTCAGTAAAATCGCACTTCCGGTTTACTAATTTTCTTGAAACTCGGAATTTCAGCCATCTATTTATTTCTAACTAATTATGGTTGGATGATAGAATTGTATAATCAACTAGGATAGCACTTTGATGAAATCTAACCCCACCCCTCCCGCTATACGTAAGTTCCAAAAAAATCGTGGGAGCCATTTTTGAGAAAATTGCGAAAAAGTGAATAAATCATTTAGTAAAGTGGTAAAGCAAACGCACTTCCGGTTATCCGATTTTTTTCAAACTCGGAATTTCAACAACATATTTAATTCTAATTAACATTATTTAGATGACAGAATTGTGAAATAAACTGAAATAGCACTTTAGATGAAAACCTAACCCCCCCCCTCCCCCAAAAGTGCCCTTCAGAGCATTTTCCCGGAGAAATGTTTCAAATAAAAGTTTAGCTCTGTATGTGTGGTTGATGTTTTATGTTTAAGAAAATCGTCGGAGTCCATTTTTGAGAAAGTCGCAAAAAGTAAAATAATCCAACTATAGAAGTGGTACTTCCGGTTGAGGAATTTTGACAGTATAACGTAGTGTCAGATCCCACGGTGATACCTAAACGGAATATCAAGTTTCAACTTTCTATAATTTTTCGTTTTTGAGCTATGCTCACATACACACACACACACACACACAGACACACACACACACGCGGCACGGACACACACACACACAGACCATTTGCTAAAAACCACTTTTTTGGACTCAGGGGACCTCAAAACGGACATTTCTGGTGAAAACTCGATATCGAAAATTTGACACGATTACCATACTTCCTCTTACTAGGAGTAAGAGAAAGTAATAACCCAAAAACTCTGCGTGACAATGTGACTGCTGAAAACAGCTATATTTTGTTCGAACGAGAAGCGAAATCTTTTCGTGTTAAGCGATATTTGTTTCGTGTTAAAAGAAAAAAAATATGTATATATTACATAGTATTTTGTCAAGACCGCAGTATGATTTCGAGTTAACCGATTTTTCACGTTAAACGTTTTCGTGTTGAACTTTTTTTCACTGTTTTTTTAATATTTATTCAGTGATATTTTTCTCCATCTTCCAATAGTAAAAGAGCTCAATGGTTCTTTTCTTCTTTAGAAATCTTAATTGGATAAAGTTCATAACGTTCTCCCAATACATATAAATTGATAAAAAAAGTTTCAATTTTTTCAAAAACTTCTTGAGCTAATGTGCGATATAAATTACAATAGAATTCGTAATTATGAATCAACTTCTTGTATAAGCTGAGGATTTTTTTCAACTACGTAATATAGCCAATATATCTGAAACATTGTTGATCTTTTTGGATTAAATACTTCTTTGATATATACTGTTTGGTAGTTATGAGTTTTATAGCACCTCATATTATCGATTCCAATAAGTTATCGTTCACTATTTCCTTCTGTGCTTCTTCCATTTCCTGGACTAATTTTTTAAAATCTTTACAACTATTTTTGGTTTAATTGTTAGAAGAAACTGTAATAAATCTTCATATTCAGATATGGGTATGAAATATGACTTCATAAGTTGCTGACTCTTATTCTACTGATGATTTTTATTTTATTGTTGGAATTAGATGACTCATTGATGTCTCCAATCTCACCACAACATATTCTAAGATTGAGAGTTACGAATTAGCTGATAAATACACACGGTGAAGGAGCTTCATTGTATATGATGAGTCCACAATCGATAATCCCTTTGTATTGTCGACGTTGTAAAGGGATGCAGTGCAATATATTTATTAAAAAAAATCTCAGAAAGAGATGGAGATCTTGGTGTTTTACTATGGTCAAGATTACCTTGGATTACCTACAAGAAAGGCAATGGTCAGTTTCTGTGGATTATAATTATGCCAGTTATTCCAGGATCCTATAACTGGCGTACCATGTGTGGTGAATTCAACGAAACTTTACATCCAGGAAATTAAATTGAAATGGTTAACAATGTTCATGTAATATAGGCAGTGCGTCTATCAAGCCTTAGCATTGGAAGAAAGTTTTCCATTTTCAATAGCCAAATATAGGGGTCTATAGCGAGATATGGATAGTGGACATGGATATCTAAATGAATTTTCTAAGAAGGCTCGGAGTAATCATGTTATCTAGTGTTTTGCCCGAATTCACTTCAGACTAGATGCCTGGTCTAGAAACCTATTCTGTAATGTAGCACTTCCGGTTAATCGATTTTCCACAAATTTGTAATTGTATGAATGCTGTGAATTGTTGGAATGCTATGTACGTATTAGTATTATATAGGTGGTAAAACCAAATATTGTATTAAAGTTTTACTTTAGAGAAAACGCTACTGTTCCCCCACAACCAACCCTTAAAAAAAATCTATTTTCCCGCGATAATGCTTCAAATAAAATTGATAATATGTTTGTAGATAGTATACGAAGTTTAATGAAAATTGTTCCAGCCGTTTTCATTAAAATCACGAAAAAGTGAAAAAAAAAAAATTCAGTGAAGTTGCTTTTCTGGTTCCCGAAATCTTCCTGCCTGACGCAGTAGTAGTAATCTCAACAGAATACCCAAGTTTGATCTTCCTGCAACTTCTCGTCTTTGAGATATATTATTATAAACGAAATGGAAAAATAATAGTTTTGGAAAATAGTTTTGTGAAAATTAGATAGTTCAAATAGTGTATTTAGTGATGGGGATAGAGCCAGGTATACTACAATCTAGGTCAATGCAAACCAAGAGACAAAGGCGCAAGAATCCGTTAAATTAATACAATGCCACTTGGCCAACTGTTTTGTAAGAGAAGGCATTCTTTCGGACAGTCTGCATTCTGCTTTCAAAGCCAGAAGACTTGCTTCAGGAATGGCTCTCTAAAACTCAGTGCCACATTAAGTTAAAATATAAGAGCTTTGCATTTAATCTAGATAAATACTTAATTTCATAAACACACAGTTTTGTTGTAGACACCGAAGCAGAACAGTTGTTTTTTCGCTCTCTTAGCATCAGTGCATATTAATAAGTTAATAATTTAGTTGCAAATAACTTGTAGTTATTATTTCAATAGAATATATTTATTTTTAGCATTGGTGACTGCTTTCTTATTTCTGATACTTCTCTCTTAAACATATATACTTGCAAGCCCTTTTACTAAACCGCTCGTGCTACACTCTACCAACATACAACACAGCACACCAATTACATTTCACCTATATGTGCACTCATGGACACCTCTTTTAAGATAAGTGGAAGCAGTGATGCTAGGCTTTCCCCTATTCTGCTGGGTTCCTTGGCCTTCTATCTGTGTAATAATCTGCGTAAAATTTGAATAAATTTCGACAACTTTCTCAATAATTTCTTTAAACTTGGTATTTCATCTATTACTTTGATCAAAAAAAAACTTTTTTTTAGATAAAATCTCACACTATCTTCTAAAGTTCCAATCATTACAATCAAAATTATGTTGGCTATAATAATGTATAATATTAAAAGGAATTAATAGAATTAAAACAACTGAAATGATTTTGGATGACACTTACTCAGGATGGATGATAACCGTATTACCGAAGGCAGTGTTTGATTGGGAAATAGTGTTTGAAGGAAGAGGGAGATCCAGAACAAGGTGGGAGGAAGGTGTTAAAGAGGCTATGACTGGATAGGGAATAGAATTGAATGCTCATGACAGAGACAAGTGAAGAAACCAGCTTGAATCAAGACGAACCTACGTAACGTAGAATATCCCCACAAAAAAAAAAATTAAAACGAATTAAATATTCCATAAAAATTCGGACGTTTGAAGTAAATTTGTTATTTAGAATGGATAAAATTATCTGAGATAATATAAAAAAAAAAAAACTGTGATTGTTTTACATTATTTGGATTAATTTGGATCAAATCTGGAATTCTGGAATAAACTTCGGTTCAATAACAATTGCCATTTTATTAAGTAAATAAAAAGCATTATTGTTGATAATTTATATATATAAGAAGTTTAAACACATCAGATAAGTATACTTTATCGACATGTGAACACGATATACGAGTATAAAAACTGGTACAA